>VXAA01002092.1:1015074-1124034 GCA_013399115.1 Anseranas semipalmata
CCGCGTCCCGCCGCTCGCCCCGCGCGTTCCGGGCCGTCGGCGGCCCCTCGGCGCCCCGCGCCGCCCGCCGTGGGTCACGAAGCTGGAACTTGCCGGGACGCAAACTTCCCCGCGGCGCCTCCTCCCTCAGGGGAGAGCACCGGGGTCCGTACGGCGCGGACAGAAAGGAGACCAAGCCCGCGCGTACAGACGGTGGACGTGCCGGTGGAGGGGCAGGCCTGACTCCCCTCGGTGGGGAGGACGGCGGCGTTTCCGCGGGCGGGACGGGGAGACCCTCCTCGGCCCGAGGCCCGGACCCCCCGGTGCTGGGGCACCGACCCGACGGCCTGCTTGCCCACCCATCACACGCCACCTGCGCCGCAACTCGAACGCCTCCCCCTCCACCGGCCACTTGATGAGTTTTTCTTCACATCCATACGGGTACTACGCAGCACTCCACCTGACAAATTTAATAAATTGAGTAATATTAAGCCTGCTCCTAGCGAAACCCTCAGGGTGGCAGCCTGCTCTGGGCGGGTGCGGAACCAGGGGCGCTGCCCCGTGCATCGCTGCGGTCGGAGAAAGCTATCAAGTAATGGATGCAAAATACCGCGCTCACATTACTCACCGTTAATTCCCAAACTGCTGGGGAGAGCCAGAACAACTAGATGGCTACAAAATCTGCAGATGCCAACGCACTCATTCGAAACAGAATATCCTATTTTCAGCTGGTAATCAAACTGAAGTTAGTGCCCCTATCGTCAGTGAAAGAATCGGGAAAAAGAAGATTTATTACCCCCACTGTGGAACACCCAGCTCCTGTAAAACGTTTGTAGGAATGATATCCCCGACGTTATTCTGAACGTCACCACACAAAGAATCTTTTTCTGAGTTGCCTTAGAAAGTACAGCAGCATGTAGCAGTTCCCACAACACCTCTCGGGTCAAGCTTTTCTCACCTGGGACCTTGGCTAATGCTGACTGGCCTCCATGCTCCTCACCCTGGTATAAGATCTGTCGCTGGCGCAGTCCAAGCCATCACAGCAGCTTCTCAGAAGCCACATTTTGCCACACATTTTCTCTGGTTGATACTGTTAATGACTACAAAATACTTCCAGTGAAAATAACACCCTTCTGGATTTATGTTTCAACAATGTTATGTAGAACGCTGCAATGAAAGCGCATATTTTTAGATGTATTATTCATAAGAAATTTCATAATATTCAAAAAAGCTTACACAATTAGGAGTTCCACGTGCTCATTTGCAACTTCCAAGAGAAACAGACTACACAGACTGAAATAGTAGAATTCTGTGAAATGGGGGAAAATAATGAGCTAAGTAGCCAAGTCCTGATGATGGCAGTCTTGGCTGATAATGGGGATAAATACTGAAAAAATGCACGACAGCACTAACACTGTATGTTGAACTGAAGCTCTTCAGTTAAATACGCAACAGACGACATGCCCTTTGACTTAGCACAAAGGAAAAACTGTAATACAGTCACTGTTGACTTACACTTCGCTCAGACTTCAGGGGTTTGTGCTGAAAATTGGAAGCTTTTTGCAGTTCACATTCTGGACAGAGTCTCACATCTGTGAGAGCTGCAACACTGGCCAAGGAGAGAGGCACGAGATGAAATCATGAATGAATAGAAGCCAGTTAAGGAAGCAAGTCTCTAGCAAGGCCACAGTAACACTCACACTCTCTGCGTCTCTTCCAAGAGGTCCAGCTGTAATAAATGGGGTATTAGATCACGAAAATACTATTTTCCAAACCGCCTGAATGGAATACCTACAGATAAGCATTTTCTGCCACTAAAGAAATCTACTAAACAGGTAATTAATTCAGGCATATAGCCTTACAGATCTTGAAAGAAAGAGGAATGAGAACTCGATGCTTGGCGTCGGCTCATGCAGAGCTCTAAAGCTCTTTTGAGAATTACGTCCCTCAGAGGATGCCCGTACTTGCACCCACACTGCAGAAGATGGTGAGGGACTTGAGCAGAAAGCAGGACATTGGGTCCACCAAGAGCCAGATGCCAGGCAAGTCTTGAGGTACTTAAAACAATCCTTCTTTCAAAAGGAAAGCCACCTTTTGATGACCCACCTATACGTTCTACACCAGTTTTATACAGATATGTACAACCGTACATTCACTCTCTGAGGATTGCAGCTTATCAAACAGGTAGGATTCTGCCTCTGTTAATGAAGCCAGTGCCAACCTCCTTCCTTCACCCGGCTGTCCCTGATCTCTCCATCCAGGAAGAGATCCAGATGTCACTGCAGCAGATCCCTTTCTCTCCATTTTCAGCCTGCTGCAACGGAGGACACCCCTTGTGCTGTGATTCCACCATCCCATTAATGGCAGCACAAATGATTTATGCTATCTATTAAGTGCAATACTAAAGGCATCTGAAACATAGATGTTTGCTTAGGGAAATATTTATACGGAATAGACAACTGTGTGGGTGAAGCAAACTCCAGCGCAGATACCACACTTTATGCCGATGTTGCTCACGCCCAAACAGTAGAAAGATCAAACACAACCTTGGGTAGGTGGGGAGGAACAGCGTACATGTTTCATTCACAGGAACAGAGAGAAACACTTTTTTTTGGTCAGAAAGGATTACTCCAGTAAATTATGGAGAGCATTAACCACTGAATTTGAACCCATTTTTAGTCTTTCTTTATTAATAACTCATTATAGCCCTTTTTCTTAATGTGGAATAAATTAGAGCCATGTTAATCCATGCAGTATCTACAGGTACATTTATCACCACTGCAGCCGCTTTTACTTTCCTTACTGGAAGCTGCATTTCATGGGCAACAGAGACTCGTCCCCCGCCGAACTCAAGTCACAGTGGCCTTTTCAGGTCACTGGCAGGGTCACCTGACAGCTTACCTTTTTTTCCAGGACTGAAAGGTACTGCACAGCTGGCCTTGACATATGTGAAAGAATTTCTCTTTCTCTCTCTCACTCTCTCTGTCATATTGCCACAATTTAGATCAGTGAAAACAACTGAGCTGGGGCCTTGCTGGTATAAAAGAGAGAGGAACTGCTAACAGGATGTTCTTTGTGGGAACTCAAAGCTTTTGGAACTGATTCCTCTTCCCTGATCCAGAAGAGCTCAAATTTTATGGCCTTCATAGCATGTTGCATAGTTCATATTTTTCCAGAGTGCATGAAAACAGGGGAGAATTGCAAATGTGGTTAGCTTCTGGAGGCAGGGTTTTGTTTTAGCTCTAAAACTGGCTGGGTTGCATTCGGTTGTGGAGGGAGGGTTACAGCAGCTTGGTCACTGTGATTATTTTTATATTTGCATTTTAATCTGTCTCAGGTTTCAGGAATGTACAGGTAGAAGCAAACAAACAACCTCACTCTCTGTCAAAGACAAGTACTATCACAGAGAGCTGAAACGTCAGTAAGTCCATCACTCCCAGCTGGCACCTGGGAAGGACTGGAGAGGTCACCTGGTGCTGACCCTGGGTAGTAGGCACCGGACCAGAGAATCCCGGACATGAGTAGCTGTGCTCCTTGCCCACACGTAATGATTCAGTCCTCACTAGTATCTTGTCTGGGCACTGGCACGCAAAAGCAGCAAACTCTGTTATGCCCATTTTAACGTGACAAATGGAGGCACAAGGCTGAGTTGTCAACACCGCAAAAGCAGTATTGTGGGAGAGGGAAAACCTGATGCCAGTCTTCCTATCCTAATTACTGAACCTTTCTTCCTCATCATCAAGATAAAAATTTCAGCTATTTATCAACATTAATGATGACCAGTGACTTTTATTAAAAGGGAACAAGTACCTTTTTAGCCAAATACTAATTCACCTATTTGCACAGTAGTAGCCTAAGTGCCCCGTGAAGACATCCTATCATAAATAGTTAATTAGCATTGCAGCTACTTGTACTGAACTGCTGCATGTACTTTACAGAAATACTATTCTCTGCGTGTGCGTTACAAACAAGTATAAATGGCGGATCTACCTAGAAGCTGAAACTGCACAGTATTAGTACATCACTTTTGAGCCTGCTTTTCTTACAGCCCTACAAAAAGCAGAGTATTAAGCTATGGAATTTAAACACTGCCTAAGAGAAAGATTTTTGTCAGATAAGGTATCATATGTAACAGCAACATACATTCTCATGTCTGTTGTACAAAACAGACTGAATCAAGTAAAATACTTATAATTTAGTTTTCCAGTTCCTGCTGGAAATGTATTGTGTAGAAATAAAAGCTTAAGACTACTAATATCAACAGGATTAATAGCATGTGTTACCATAAGAAAGCACATGTGCACAAATATATTTACATGTAGGACGTCTTACAGTTCTTAAGCACTTCAATGGTCCACTAAATGGACTAGATATTTTTTCTCACAAGCAAGATAAGCCATTAAGATGAGTCATTTTTCATGCAGTAATGACCATGATTTAAACGAGAACAGACTAAGACAATGATGAGGTCACAGATTCAGTGTTCATATCTGAAACTAATAAACTATTTCGTACTCTTTTAACATAGATAAAGCCTAACCATTTTTTATAACCCCTTCCAAGAGTATATCAAGGATTTTGCAGTTTCAGATTTGCATTGCATTGAAAATACAAGTGGAAATTGCAAATAAGTGGATGAAGCTGGGATACGACAAGAGTTATAGCAAAAATACAGTACTTTCACAAAATGGTTGAATCAATTGAGACACTTTTTTTCAATGTAAGTGGGCAACCTGTGATTTTTTTCCTAAGAAGTAACACAAAACCACTCATTGTATGTTAGCACTGTGATTTTGCAGCGCTGTATACGAATATATTGAAGTAAATGATATTCCTTTGCTCTTTGAAAAATTTCCCAATGAGCTCAATGAAATATCTGGCCAGGCAAAAAATGCAAAATATTTTTTGTATAACAGAATTTAGAATTTTGCTATCTATCGGTACAATGTCCTGCTTAAAATCACTGTACTCTACTCTAATTCCTGTCATAAATAAAAGTATGAGAAAATACAAGTTTATAATTATTATACAAATTGAGTATCTTGGACTCAGAAAACTAAATTATTGAAGACAAAAATATTGACCATGCTTTTCACAGTACTTCTATAGTTTCAGTTACTTTTTCGCCAGTGTGTTTCTGTGTTCAAATGCAGACAGTACCAGCCAGTCAGCAGCCTATGGAGAAAAAGGGCACATATGCTTTGAATGATTAATGCAGTTTTTGGAAAATACAACGCATACATGCTTTCCTTATCTTACAGTACAGCTAAGTGATGATGAGGAGGAGATGTTAATGAAAGTTCTGGGGGATTAGATGGTATGTATCAATGAGCCCTTTGAAAGAAATAGATACTCTGGAAAAAAAAAAAAAGCCAAGTGGCTAATCCCATTTGTATTGGAAAAACTGCTATAGTAAGAACAGTAGCAAGATGAAGCAATAAAAAGTAATGCTTTCAGGTCATTTTACCTAATCTTAAAAGAAAAGACAATAGTATTTTAGGAAAAAAGATAAAACCCTTCACTAAAGTACGAAAAATCCAAATATAATCCAAGCCTTAAACCTCTCTCCAAACTGAACTCACTGGGAATTTGGATTCTCTTTTTATCTTCTGAGATGCACTTCAGTGCATCATCACACTCCAGAACCCTAAAGAGAAAACTATTACAGCTTCTGAAACACACATAGTTGCAACACCTTCCCTCCTTAATTTTTCATATTGCTTTCCAATTTTTTTCAGAGACCTCTATCAGCAGCTGCTCCTCACTGGCTTTCATCTGGAAAAGAAGGCAAAGGAACAGTTGCTTGCACAGCTAATGCTCCAAACTGGAGACTGAGTGTCTAATCTTCATAATAAGCAGCTTCCAACTGACGAAGTTCTGATTTACATTTAATACTTGAGTCCAAAGCTCTAAATCCCTCTGGATTACAGGATTATTATTTTTTTAATTAAAAATTTACACTTTTGTCAGAAAAAAAAGGGGGAAAATATTTGTTGCAAATGAAAGTGACAAAGGAAGTAACTCAAAAGAAAAAGAGATCCATTTGGCATGTAAACGCATGAGATATAGGACATCTCATAACAAACAAGGTAGGTGCAGGCTGTTTGAAACAATCTATTTAGAGTAAAATAGTTTTGTATAGAGGTCTGACAAAGAGAATTGGCTTTTGTGAAAAAACTACCCTATTGTAATTCTCTTAGAATTGGTAAAGACCACCAACAGAGCAATCCTATCAGTGTAAGAGAACAAAGAAAAAACACTTTATTCCTGTTAATAATGAAGCTGGCATCTCATACCTCTAGAAAGTTTAACTTGTATTCTGATCATTTCATTAAAAAAAAGTTCAAGGTACTTCTCCGAAATGACATCTTTATAAAGATATTTTTAAAAGAGGCACACACGCACAAAATCAATGTCCTTGTGATTCCCACAGAAAAATTTCACGTATTTCTTGGAATAAGCATTATACTGATCATAACAGTAACTATGTGGCTGGGATTGTGGGTTCAGCTGCTGCTGTCCTTCATCTTCTATTCCGCCCTTTTAGTATAGGGTAGATCACTGAAAACTCACTGTATCATTTTGGTTAGAAATTTCCTTTTTTCTAAGTAAAAAGAAGTTATTTCTTTTCTCCTAATTACAGCTTCTTCTCCCTCCTCTTACATCATAACTCTTTGGGAAAAAACAAAAACAAAACCCCAAACCAAACACTAGAGCAAATTTTCTTTTTAAACAGTTGCTTCTTTGGCAAGATCAGGAAAAAGTGTCATCCTTTGTGTAAGTCTGTCAAACAGATTTCTAACATACAGTTTGAGAACATTCATCTAAAAGTACTATATCTGCACTTGTATATGCTTATATGACATTTATTGCCTTGGAAAGGTGGCGTAAAAATTATTTCACACTACTCTGACACCTGGTCTGAGCCACATCCCTGCAGGTAGTATATATAATGAAATGGTTATAAAAACTATATGTTTAAAATAAACATTTTCCAAAATATTAGCTTGGGTTGATATAAAAAATGCATTGCAGGCTGCTAAGCAGATACCTTATTCCCTTTTCGAGAAAAAAAAAATAAATAGAAGGTTTTCATAAACCATAAGAATAGGTTTTCTATACACTTTATGTACACTCAGAACTGCCCGCAGTAGGCTTTCAGCCAGATGATGAATGCCTGGTGATAGGTGGGCTGTTAGGCACAAAACTGAGTGTTGTAGTGCATCTAGAATTGCATTTATGGCACACCTTGAGTTGATTTATTAGATATTAATTCTCCTAGAGAGCAGGTGATCATTTTCCACATTCAACCAACAGTCTTAATATTTGCCAACATGTCCAACTGCTAGTAAAATAATTTTACTCAATACTAGCAGATGTGACAAAATCAGAAATAGGGTGTAGACAATATCAAGAATTTAAGGTTACTGTTTACTTAAAAAGGGAGGAAGGAGAAGAAGATATTTCTTCCTTCCTTTTATCCATAATTCAGGAGTTTTTGATGCACTCGCTACGTTTCAGTGAGCCTGTTCACCTCATGCTCACACACAGAGCCAGGACACTGCACTGCAGGTCTTACAACCACCACTTGGGCTCAACTTATTTCAAGCAAGGCTAACCACCACACGTCTCCAGAATACAGTATATTACACAGACTTTATCACACGTAATAGTCCCTGAAGTCCTTCTTCCCACTGCCACGTCCCAGTACATTTATTTGCTCAGCACTCCGCTGCATGGATGTCAGACTGCCAGGGATCTACCTGTGTAAAACAGCTTCAGAAATCACGGAGTTCAGTTGTGTTGTTCATTTGCTATTTTCACAGCAGCCAACTTCATCACTGTCATTTCCTAATTCCACCATCTAAATGATTTCACTAACAACGCATTTCAGTAAAGCCCTTCCCACAAGCACTGCCAGATTTGCGAGCTCTGGTATTATCTGCCAAGAGAAGGAACACAAAGGCTGGCTGAATTCTCTCATACAAGAGCCCTTAAAATGTGAGCAAGTGGTTGAATATTGAGCATAAAAGGTATTTCTCAAGGAAAATAAAGACATTAAATACAGTATGTATAGACAGGACACAGAGAAAAGCTGATGGCATGACACAGAAGATTTCAGAGTCATGATGAATCAGCACAAGTCATGGGCAAGGTAATTTTCCTCTTCTTCCCACCCACCGTGTGCTTACACTTTAAGAGCAAAGCATGCAAAATTAAAACCTAAATGAAAACCTAGATGGAAGAGTGGAACCACATTTAGACTTTAGAATGCCAGTGTGATTGAAGCCATTCTGAGGCCACAAATCTATGATGCTCAGAGTCAAGCCTGCTGGAGAAGGATTCAAAGATAAGAAAAACGCAGCTTTTCTTGCAAATGTCCTGAAGATTATCAAATTTATGGAAGCTGTCCTCAATATTGGTAAAAAAGGTATATTGGTATATTATCCTCAATATTAGTAAAGATATAGCGTTACCAGTGTGTCAAGGAATTTATTCTGCTTTCTACAGCGGTTTCATGAACTATTTCCTCACATGCACACAACTTCCTGCAGCTTCCCTCTGCCATCCATTACATTGCAGCAAGCATCATCTGAGCCCCTGGAAATTCCCACACATTGAGATTGTTCTTCCCTCCTTCCCATTTGCTGATGATGCTTGTGCTTCTTTAGAGTTGAAATATTCAGCTCAATGCATTTGCTCAGTACTGTGTTGAAGTGGGCTCAAAACAGTAGAAATATATGGAAAACAGCTTGTTCTTAAAATTGCATGGAAAACGTATCCAAAAAAATATGAATTTTATTTCAAGAAAGATCTCGATTCCACATTTAATGTGTTCAATCCACATCTGGTAAACAAGTTATTCTCACATCTATGTCTCCATCGCCCAGTATCCCAAACGCTGTTTTCTATAACGAGGATGATCTACAGATGTAACTCAGTCATCTAGCTAGGCAAAGACAGTGACTGTTGAAAGATGAACTTCAGGAACTGCTGCCATCAGTTCTTTTTCTCTCTTCCCTTTTCTCCTCCCCACCATGAGTCATCCTCTCTCATCAAATCCACTTTCCTTTGGGATAATTTTAATGGGGGGGGAAGAGGAAGCCTCCAATAGAGCTCTTCCCTGGAGACCAAAGCACTGACATTGCCATTCATTTTCAGACAAGGCCTCACATGTGGTATACAAGAATCCTAAATTATAAGCGTTTGAGATCTTTTTCTACTCGTGGCCTCCCACAAGTTCTCCTGACATTTCCCAGGAGCTTCCTGCAGCTGGACCACAGACACCGAGAAAAGCATTTGCAGGGATATGCAACAGCATGGTGGCAAGACTGCTCATGCAAATCTGCAGTGGACTTGCTCCACAGAGAGTTCAGCTGGTTGTGGTTTTCAGGTTTCCACAGAAAGGAAAGAGTTCTGTCACTATCCCCGGCACAGGGGAGCTAGATGGAGGGTGCTCAGGCATGTAACTACATGATTTCAATACCATACCTAAACTATTATAATCTAAATTTTGCCACAAGAATTCATCAGCTGAAGTCAATCAGTATTCTTTGCTTTTTTGATTATAGTCATGCTAGCATCCACTGTGAGGGTCACATTGCTATTTAAAACTCTCCTGCACCAAAGTAAACAAAACAGACACTGACTGATTTCCTGAACTACACTGAGGCAGAAGCAGTTTCAAAGAGGAAAAAAAAAAAAGATGGGCAAAGGAAAAACTGCTTGACAGACAGAATTCTGCTCCAGGTTTTCTAAATCTTACCATCTATATTTCATTCTTGCAAATCCTCCACTTAATAGGGATATTTTTACTATTAAAACAGTTAGTTTTTTCCTTAAGTATTCAGAAAGAGATAAAGTTGGACCTTCTTTGCTGCAAATTTTTGCATGCTGATTAAACAGGTTAAAAACATGTCCCACTGCAGTGGAACAAGGTGGTACTAGCAGTAACAGAGTACTCTGAAAACATCCAAGAGAAAATCTAGCATACCAGCGTTCTGAAAAGCTGAAGCACTTAGTGATGAATGTGTAACTCCCCCTAATGGAGGTATATTTGAATTTATCTTAAAAGAGAACATGAATAACTTAAAATCTTAATGCTCAAAATAATAATAGTGTCATATCATTTTCCCCTTCCTGGCTTTTTAAGGAATCTTTTAAGGTACGCATCTGTGATTTACACTAAACATTAAACCGTTATCAACACAAAATCTTTCTTTTCTTAGGGAGTTTTATTACATAAAGAAAAACCCTAAATATATGTGCATTTCAGCATAGTTATACAGTATGCACTCAGTAACCATTAAAATTCCCTCAAATTATCCTCTGTCAGTCACTTCAACTTCTGTTTTAGCTAAATGTTTTCCTGTTTCTTAAAAAGTCAGCAATTTGGTATAAAAATGACTGTGACAGGCTGCAGTGGTTTTGGTTGTGTGGTATAAAGAAATACTTCTTATGTGCACAGCTGCTTGTAATGAATGCAGCATGTCTGAGGCCTGATCTTGGACAGCTTCCTACATTTCAGACTCCAGTTTTCTTGGCAAGTTTTCTGGGACCATATTATCTGTATGTCCCAGCAGTTTAGCCAAAACTTTTCAATACAGGAGTCTGGCACTATGCATCAATGGAACAGCTTTCTGAAGTCTCCCCTCCCATAGTTAACAGCTTCCTAGGAATTTTTGCCTTATTTCTACTCTAACAAATAATAATAATAATAAAAAATAATAAAAAAGTGCATAATTTTCTACATATCTCCCTTGTAAGATATGACAGATTATATTTTTATATAATAAAATAACTACCCGTGAAAGATGCCAGATTGGCATCAGAGACTAAAATTACATTTGTCCACAGTTCAGCTACAGTAACAGCAGCAGCAATACAGTTGTTTTCAGAGCTCTCAAATCCGAGCTACTCTAACTTCTAGGGTAAGTGAATAGCTCTGGACTTCGTTCTGCTGAGACTTCTGATAAGCCTGGATGTTGCTATAATTGGTTCGGTGATGCTGTAACTAAGTGGTATGAGGAGGACTGTGATTAAACACTGGATTTCGTGCAGGTCACCGCTACAGTACTCCCACCCATTTTCAAGCTAGGGAGGCATTTAAACTCTCTCCTCATTGTGGTGAAAGCCTCTACATCTCACTCCACTACCAAAGCTAGTCTTTATCCAAATACAGTAATACACAGATATTCTCCTAATACAGAGAAAATATAAAAAGACAAGCAGTTTGGAATGAAGTTATGGATATAATCTCAAAGAACTTTTCCTAGGTTTTAATTATTTATTGGAAATGAAGTTTAGGAAATTTGGTGCTAAAGAGTTCTCCTTCAACCAAGTTTTTTTGGTTTAAATGTGACCTTGTATCTTTTCTCTTTTTCTTTACAGGAAGTAGTTTCTAGCAAAATATGCTCTTAAACAAGACCTACTCTGCTGTCAAATTCTACTCTGTAGTGCCAGCTGAATCAGATTAAAAAACACCGATGAACCTGTATTTAAAATAATTACATTGTAAGGCAAAAATAGACATGTTCTTGTATATGAAGAAATACAGAAATAAGCTCATAAGCAAGAAGGACATAGATAAAATAGGTCTACCTCCACCATTTAAGTTACAATCATACAGAAATATTTCTAACATCATATAAATATGTGGAAAGTTAACAAACTAATTAAAAGCAAAGATCTGTGCTACAAAACAGGAAATAATGGAGACCATCTCGGGCAGATCTAGAACTGTAAATGAGGTAGGATAAGATAGAAATAATGAAGTGGAGCCTGACAGAGTGACAAAAGAGAAATAAGAGCAACAATTAAGGAAGCACACAAGAAAGTTTAAACTTTCCCAAATACTTTGCTGCCTAGGAATTCCACTTTATTTTTAAATGGAGCTAAAACTAAACTCCAATACCTGTATACAAAGATATGAAATTTTGGCATGCTTAATCTTACCCTGGCTTACTTCAAGTAATTATAAAATGTCTCTACCAATAATCTTATGACAGAATCCTTTTTTTCCCCAAAGATCATAGCAGACTCTGCGCTGATGTATTTAACCAAGAACCAGTCTAACCATGGTTATGAGTGTTGAAACAAGGATTTTCACATCTGTCTCATCTGGACAGTGAAACTGCAGGGCAGGCCATGATAGAGATTTCCTTTCCAAGTTCCTTCTCTCCCTTAACGGCAAGTATTACTTAGATTTGTTTTATATGTTTGACAGAAAGTAAATTACTTATATCTAAGAGATCCTCTGAAGATTTGTGATCCTTGTGCAAGAGGTTAATGTGAGTCAGGGAACATCAGGGTTTGGGATATATAAGTAATACAAATGCCGTCAGTCATTGTCTTAAGATGATAGCACAATTTTATTTGTTGGACTTCCTTGAAAAAAATCTTTTATTATTACTTCTGGGATTGCAGTTCAACTCTAGTATACAACCCTACTGATGTTGTGTTGGTGCCTGAAAATATGTTTTGGTATATAGCTGATTGTTTAAAACCACCTGTCACGATTCAGTACTAGTTGATGCGACAACAGTTTTGAATTGTGGGAGACATGAGAGAACAAATGAATAGTTTTCTCTTTTTCTTTGTTTGAAGAGAAACCTCTTTCCCCCCTGCAGCTCCAAACCCTAGCATCCACACTGTATAAAGTATGAAAGAGAAGGCATGAACATACATAATTAAAATGTTTTAACTCTGTTAAGCATTGCACCAAAATGTGTATGTCTTCAGCTAACATAAAAACAATCTCATAGCCTATTTATGACATATACAAAGTCACAGGTTTAAACAATGTATATGATGACATGCACCATGCAGCACTAAACTGATGGGTTTCACAAGATCGTATTCTTTGCCCTCTTAAAATACTTCCAAGGTGATGATTGTAGAAACACATCAAGGATTTGGTCCCTCCAGCTCAAGAGGGACATTGAACAACTGGAAAGAGTCCAGTGGAGAGCCACCAGGAGAGAACTTGCCACAAGAAGAAAGGATGAAGGAAAGGGGTCTGTGCAGCCTAGGGAAGAGAAGGCTCAGGGGACACTAATCACAGTCTCCCAATGCCTATAACGTGGTGATACAGAAGATGGAGGTAGTCTCTTCACAGGGGTGCATGGTGACAGGACGAGGCAACGGGCCCAAGCTGCTCCAGGGAAATTCTGTCTGGCTATTGAAAAACACTTCACTATGAGAACAATTAAAAAACAGACTAAGTTGCCCAAAGAAGTGGTGGGACCTCCTTTGATGGAAATTATTTCAATCTTGGCTTGACATAGCCATGGATAATCTAAGACTAAGGCCCAGCTTTCTACAGAAGGTTGGACCTGGTGAGCTGCAGGGATCCCTTTAAGCCCTGGCTTCATGTGATTCCATATTCCCAGTTCCCTGTAGTCTAGGAAACATCTCCTAGCTGAAACACCATTTCTCGTCCTCAAATTACCATTTGTTCTTAAAGTACCTTGCCAAACAAAATACCGACCCCCACATGAGGAAAAAAAAAAAAGGAAAGAGTTCGGTCATATTGCTATGAATATTCTTACTTGTTTACCTACATGCTTTCTTTTAAACACATTCTTGTGGTGTTCAAGTGATCCCAGAAATGGAAACTGATCCACAAGGTTGTTTTTTTTTTTTTTTTTTAAGATAGGGCTCACTAACAATCCATTTGCATTTGTGCTTAGAATTGCAAAATCAAAACAAATCTAGTTGTGAACCAGTAGTCTAAAAGCAGATACACTTACAGAACATCCTAGATTCACCTAGCCCTCTTTGCTTGTGCTTTGCTAAGTTTCCAGTGAAAAGTGGTAATTTCAATGAAGCATATGGACTGTAGTAATCTGAATGTTCATTTTATATATATAAAATGTTATACAGTAACAGTGCACTTGTTGATGGGTAAACGCACATTTCCTGTGAATAACATGGGAAACAGGGTGAAAGAAAATGCATATAGAGTGACATATCTAGAGAACTAATGACATAGAGCATGATTAGCTGATATAAACAGCTCAGTGAAATGCAGCATAAATAACTCACTCAGCTCTACCAGTTTACAAGCACATATAGGTATGTAGAATTTGGATAGACTGTTTACTTCACAGTACCATGAAAGCCCATAGCCAAATGTGCCTAACTGCAAACACTGCTACTGTCTTTAAGTCACATGTACCTAGCTACAAATAAACACTTAAATATACATATATATAACTATATAACTATATATATATTTATTTCCACAGTTAAAGAGTACCCATTAGGGTATTCCTAAAAGGAATTCTATTTGCTTTGAGAGAATGCGGGAATTTCTTTTCTTACTGAATTATATAATCTTTCCCTTTTCTCTTCCGCGATGGAAAATCCACTTGAAGCAATTCAGTAACAGGAGAAAAGTCCTCCCACATTAAAAGATGTAAATGACAGGGCTGTATAACCTCATGGGAAGGGCAGAAAGGCTCCTGTAGGTATAGTGGGTCCAGCCTCAAGCAGAGGTAAGCGCATAGAGGATCCAGGGAAAACAGCAAGGTGATCTGTTTATGTTGGGCATGTTAAAGCAATTGGCTGCTGAGCTCAGAGGGTGAGCTTTGCTTTCTCTTTTCCATCCTAAGTGCTCCCTTAAGAGATAAGGAAGTTCTAAGCTCACGCCAAGCCTTCATGTGGTACCCGGACCAACTGACAGGGTCTTACCAGCGTGGAGCCCTTGGTACCAATGATAAAACAGCTGTACAAATAACAACTATGCATCACTTTGATACTTTCACAGAAAATAAAAGGTATTAAGCAATAATATTAAACTTTGAAATCATAATAGGAAAGGTTATATTTTTAGTACTGTCCTTATTCATTCTTTTTGTTACTTATAGACCAGAGTAAAAAATTTGACATTTTATATTACTAACTTTGAAATTACTGAGTTTGTATTTATTAATTTTGAATTTCAGTCTTAAGATAAATGGAGATATTTAGTTCTCAAGAATACAGAGCTAGAACATTCAGTTTTCAACTATAAAACCAGTGGTGGTGTCAAAATTACAGGAAAAGGCAAGGATACTTCAGATGAAATATAGGTAATTCCTGTAGCTTGACAAAACTAGCAGAATAGAAATAGTTTTTAACATTATTTCTTCAGTAGCACTCTGGATAGAAAGTGGCTATTATCTTTTGAGAGTAAGTGGCTATTGTCTTCTAAGTACATGACTTGGTGTACATCCCAGTAAACTTCACAGATCCACCAGTACAATTGTTTGAAGAGAGCTTACCAAAGCACAGGTTTACTTTTCATTTCATACACTATTTGCTCTCAAAGTATCATTATTATTTTATCACAGTATTGACCATTAATTTCTAAACCTGGGCCTGCAATTCCACATACCCCAGCACGATTACCAAAAATTCTCCCTCCTTACTAAAATTTGTGACGAACCATGAAGAAAGTGACTTTTATCAATCCCACAAATCTCACGGCTGCTTTCAAGTGAGGCAGCACCGACTCATAATTCATCAACGTATATGGGATGACTAACATACAGGATGAAGTGACCTCATCTCTAAAAAGGGTGTTCCAATAGCTGCCCAAGCACAAGGAGGTGGTAATCCTGAAAACTATAAACTACACCCTTAAGTATTAAAAGCTAAAGCTAGAAAGCCTCAATAGGAAGTTGAAGGCATAGCTCCCAAGGAGGCTATGTCCTTCACCCTCTCCAGTAAAACAATCTTTTCTGAACAACCAGAAAGCTGTCCATACTTCTGGCAGCCTGACCTTGAAGGCATCTGGACCCTCTGCTCCAAGTAACATACTGGACCCGGCTGGATAAGCAGCAGACCAATATTCTCAGGATATTAACTAGGCTGAGGTCAGTCACTCTTTCTATGGCTTGAAAATTGTAACTGCTCCCAGAATAAAAAAGCTAACAGAACGAGCTGCTTTTCCTCAGATCTGTCCTGACACCATCAGATCTACCCGATGCAGACCAAGTCCTGTGTGTTTTATTGAACCACACTTGTTAAATCCCATGCGTTGCTCACACATATGGGAGAGACTGGACTGTCTGACAGCAAGCCCACTCAGCTGGGAGCCCACATGGACATCAGCAACACTAAGAAAGCTTCTGCAAACAAGGGTGTCATTCTGAAGTATTGAAAGACGGCTAAGCAGACACAAAAGAGAATCACTAAAGGAAACAGGCAGGAGACACTCAGAGCAGGAATAACTTACGTCAGACAACTGCCATGCTGCCTCCTGTTTAATGGCACTTACCTGCCTGATCCAGGAACCAGATCAAAACTGTAAGATCTGCCTGTTCTAACTTGAGACCCGGTTTCTGAATCCTGGGAAAATACAGGTGGAACAAATAAGCGAACAGATGGTGAATTCCTGCTACAGCTTGTGCCTTCTTACGAAAGGGAGGTCAACTACAAATGTGCAGCAGTACAATGAGCTGTGCCTACTATGGGAGGGAGTGTCCCTGTATTGTGGGCACTATTGGGATCCAAAATAAATTTACGTTTAGTTTTAAACTAGATATTTTAACTGGTTAATTATTTACATAAAGTCCTACTTGCAGTTTAAAATTTTGTTTTTAAATGAATTTCTTGCTTTCTCAGCCTCACAAACAATCTATTAATTGAAATACAAATTGTGATGAGTGATGAGGAAGTATAACTGAGCGCAAATTAGATGATGTAAAACCAAAGCAGACACTTCCACATTCCTCGGTAAGCTCTGAGCAGTTTCAGATTACAGCCATGCCAGTCTAACAGCTAGTGGCTGCCAAAGGGGGAGGTCCCACTTCACACCCCTTCAAGCCACGGATTCCTGCCTGCCTGCCTCCCCTCCCCTCTTCTGGTAGCTCAGGCTGTGCAGCTGCAGGGTGGGTTCATTCCGCTGGCTGATAACGGGAGGTAATTTTTTTCAGGGTTAGGATACAGTTCCACTGAAGTTGACACTAAAATATTTGGTGCTGCTGCAGGTATGTCCATCTTCTCCAAAGCCCTGCCTTCTGTGTTATGCCAACTGTGCTGTTCATCCAAGTCTGCAGGAAGCAAGTTCAAGCCACTAAACTTTCAGGAACCTATCCAAAGAAACTGGGGGAGGAGGAGTGGGGAATTAGCCTCTGCTGGCTCAACATCCTCAACTAGCTCATCAAGGAATTGGATGAAAGCCTGCACCAATAATACAAAGGAATAACAGCCACCACGTGGCAAGGCTTGGGATCAAGAAGTACCAGCACAGCATACACTAGCATCCACCATCACTCCTGGATCATCTAGTGACCTGACACGCTCTGTGTCTCTGTAATTGCTGTCTGCAAAAGAAATAGTCACTGCATCCAGCTGGAGTCAGGCAGGATGGAACCATCCCCTTCTGATGCAGCTGGATATTGGATTGGTTTAACCATCATGTTTAGTCTCATCCTTAAAAATAAACTGTATTTTCCATTATAATAATCAAAATTTAGGGAATAATAGTTGTATCAATACATCAAATCAAGATTTTTTTTTTAGTCTTTTGAAGTGGAGATTTGGTTTGTTTGTCTTTTAGTGGGAGAAAGGTATGAAAAAGAAGTATGAAAAAACTATTTGTTGGAAAAAGCTAGTAGCCTTAAGATTTTTTTCTAATGAGGTCATATTTATTTATTCAACTTGAATCATTTTATAATTAGTCAAATCATGATTTATTAACCCCTGTGTCTGGCACAAGAGTTAAATCCCATAAATAGCTCAAAAAATTCAGTGAATCAAAAGAAATATTAAATTGAACTAAAACAATCCTGAGATAGCTAGATCATGAAAAATTGTTCAACTCAGAGAGCATTTAAAGGTTAGAGCTCTATTACAGGTAACAGAAAAAAAGATCACAGAGAAAAAAAGATTAATACAGTGAGTACCTAGTCCTTTTTACTCATTTTATTATTACTGTAGGGCCACCATTTTGCAGATGGTCAGAAGTACCACATTCCATTGCAAAAGGTTTTATATCAATTATTCTGACTATGCCTCTTAACAGAACAGTCTACAGACAGCTGCTGGAAATGATGTAGGCATTATAAAAGAAAAGTTTCCTAGTATCTTTCTTCAGGAAGATTATTAAATAAAGACTGTAATTCTAACATGGCATAAACCTGCTATAGTCTGTGGTCTTGCATGTTACAAATGGAAGTCAGACTCAAAGGTATCACTGCAAGCACACAGGCCACAGAACTTCCATTAACTAAATTTCTGCTTTAACTTGATTTTTGGAGAAAAGATCATGATTAAAAGTTCTGGCAACTGAAAATCTTCCATAAACCTGTAGAGATAGCTTCAGTAGTTAACTAGTCTTGATGCTAAAAAATGCCACTGAATGTTAAATGTTATTGAGAAAATTCACATGAATGATTCCCGTATCGTTCACTCAGTTATTCTGCCAGAAAAAGTCAGCCTTGTATAGTTGAAATTATAAATGGTCAATATTTATAAAGCAGAGGGAACCAACACTGACTTACTTTAATTTCTTTAAAAAATTTCCAATGTTAGACAACTTAGCTGGTCAACAAGTTAGTCAACACTAACAACTGGAACAGCTCTTCATCCAGTTTTTAAAATACGTTTAATGGATATTGTTTTGGGTTTACATGGCAAGGGTTTGGTAGCAGGGGGGCTGCAGGGGTGGCCTCTGTGAGCAGAGCCCAGCAGCTGCCCCATGTCAGGTCAGAGCCAGCTCCAGCTGCTCCAAAAGGGACCCGACGCTGGCCAGAGCCGAGCCAGGGAGCGACGCTGGTTGTGCCTCTGGGAGAGCAGAGCTAAGGAAGGGAACAAACTGCTGTGCCACAGCAGCTGGGAGAGAGGAGTGAGAAACAGCCCTGCAGGCACCCAGGGCAGTGCAGAAGGAGGGCAGGAGGGGCTCCAGGCGCTGCAGCACAAGTTCCCCTGCGGCCCGTGGAGAGGCCCATGGTGGAGCAGGCCGTCCCCCTGCAGCCCATGGGTACCACACGGAGCAGATCTCCACGCTGCAGCCATGGAGGAGCCCCCATGGAGCAGGTGGATGTGGCCTGAAGGAGGTAGAAGAGGGTGTGGGGGGAAGGTGTTTTAGTTTGCTTTTAGTTCTCACTGCTCTAGTCTGTTAGCAATAGGTAATAAATTACATTCACTTACCTTACGCTGAGTCTGTTTTGCCCATGATGGTAATTGGTTAATGATCTCCCTGTCCCTATCTCAACCCATGAGCTTTTTTCCAACATATTTTCTCCCCGTCCTTCTGACGAGGGGGAGAGAGAGAGAGCAGCGTGGTGGTGCTTAGCTGCTCATCGCTGTTAAACCACCACAGAAGTTTACTGTAAAATGGCGTCAGTGTTTACAGATTCAACTCATCTGCTTTATGGGTACCTGTTGTTTCACTGAATATTTTTTCACTCTTGAATTCAATTATCAGGCCTTAGTGCTTGAAAATACTCAGCATCACTAGCTACAATTTAATATTTCCATTGAAAAAGAAAATATTTTATCATACGATCTAACTGTTCTCTTTGCTGCTTCTCCTTCCATCCAAGTGCAGAAGATAAATATTGAATACTTCAGCATTTTCTGCCTTATTGTGGGGAACTCTTCATTTTTTTGTCTAGATTTGGTTAACATTATTAGGAATCCTCTTAATCCTTATCATCTTAACGATCACAGCAAGAAGCCAAACATCTGCCCCATTAAAGGAAAGAAAAGGAAAAGCCCACAAAACTTACTGGCCAGGTTACTTCTCCCTAATTTGTCCTCCTGCCCCTATCAGTTTTCTGAATTTCTTATCTGATATTTACTCGTTATCATCAGCTTACGCTCCCTTTCGTTTGTTTTTCAATATGCATTCTTTCAAACAGATGTATTTAGCAGGGCTTTTTGTTTCTTCTTTAAGGCAGTTTTCAGCACAAACTTGAAAGAATCATTTCAGGTTTTTAGATTTGATTTTTTTTTCAGTTTGTGAAATGGGTTTTTAATTTACTGAGAGAGATTTTACATTACAGTTTTTCACACAGAGAGTATTTCCTGCTTTTAATTTTCCACTATTCAGCAAAGTCATAAATTAATCTGTTCAATTACCTAAGCCAACACTGATTTTTTTTCTTTTTAGTCATCACTATGATGTTTAATAAAGAATTTATTGCACCAATATTTGTTATCTATGACGTTTTTAAATGTCAAAATCTTTTTAGTACCGACTGCGTAAGACATACAGAACATAATCCATTGAAGTCCCCCTGATAACACAATTTTTTGCTACTTAGATATTATAGGTAGGTTCTTAATGAGTCACATGTCCCCGGTCTGATTTTATGTCATAGATGTTGAGGTCAACTCTGAGAGGGTTTTTAGAACCAACCCCCAAATAATTTAACTAATGCTACCATGTTCTGTTAGGTAGCGACAAAGGGGGGAAGAATGCACCATGACCATGCAATACACTCTTTAAATAGAAGCACACTATTTGTTATTTGCATTGTGTAACCTGAATAAAACCAAAAACAAACACCAAAACAAACCCACAAATCACCTTGCTACAAATATTCGTACTCTTCACTGTTCATTATATGACATATTTTATACTCATATATTTTACGTATCTGTAAGACACAAACTCAAAAATATAGATGTAACTGTAATAATGTTGTTACTAAAATGCTATTTCCACTCAGCATCTTCAGTTTTCTTAATATTTTATTATCATTTCCTTCTGCCTTTATTTGATGCTATGTGTTTTTTTAATAGACATTTCTACATGCAAATTTAGAAAATGCTTCTCATTTGTCTTTTAGGTATAATGTAGATGAATTGTATTTGTGATTTCTGTTGGAAATACATTATCTTCTGTATCTTGCACTGAAAAAGTAATATGCTTAAAATAACTTTTCAGTAATATTTTTCCTACATTTTCAGACATAGCTTAATATCATTATGACTACCAGCATATATAGGCTTAACTTTTTCCTTTGGGGGTCTGGCTTTTTGCCTTATACTGTTAACAGTCCACTTTCGAGTAAGACATGGATTTCAATAGTCTTTCTACAACCATCCTGTGGAAACCTATTTATTTGTATTTACCTATTAGTGAAAGGCAGAGAATTCTAACAGGAAAAAAAAAAAACAAAACAACATACAATGCAAAATTGTGTTGCCATTCAAAGAGCTGGCAAGTGAATGGAGAGATGAGTGCTTCTCCCCCAAAATTACTAGCCAAGTCTTTTCATATCAATAACTTACTGCTGCTGGAAAAAAATCAAAAAAGAATGTAAAGACATTGTCTCTTCCATTTCTCACTTCTTGCTTACAGAAAAACCTCAGCACTGCATGTTAACACACTTCAGACATTTAGAGCCTTAGCATTCCTCGCTGGCATCAAACAGATCACTGCCAAACTGATGAGACAACCATGCAGTCAAATCTGCCATCATGCTCAAAATATCTCTGCGGTCAGCAAACTGTGTTGTACAAGAAGGCTGACCTCTACTATTTTATTTTATTTTATTTTATTTTATTTTATTTTATTTTATTTTATTTTATTTTATTTTATTTTATTTTATTTTATTTTATTTTATTTTATTTTATTTTATTTTTATTTTTAAAGAAGGGTTAATTTGGAGATCTGTTAACTCACACGAAAATAGATTTAATGAGGCCTTTCATGTTTCTGGATGAGATGTTGACCTATGGGTTGCCAGCAGTAGGTGCTGAACAGAAGAGAGTAACTTGTTAACTTGGATAATGCCAAACTGGTTTAAACTGAATGAAATGACATGAAAGAAATGAGTTGAAAGGCTACAGATTGTTTCACAATGCTTTTTCACAATGCATTAGTTGCTACTAATCATTTTAATGACTGGAAAAACATTATGTACTCGCTACATAGGTGATAATATCAAAATGTATCACAATAAAAAGAATAAGGGTGTTTTTCACTCATAGTGTTTATATACTAGGTTTTATTAAATTGCTATATGGAAAACAAATCTTATTTCTTGGTAAAATCGGTGGGACGGTAACACTAATTATCATATAAGCAATATGCAAGTAACTACAATAATGAGTTTTCTCATTATCTGATTTCTTGAATGCTCTTTGTTTTCTGAAACCAGAGCAGGTTTTAAGACAGACACGTTTCACAAAAAGACACACTTACTTTCTAGTATTTGCTTCTGATTCCATAAAACGGAAACATGGTTTCCTTCCATTTATTACAAAACCATTTTTCAAATTACACATCTACAGATGGATATCTACATACGGATGCTAAAATACCTGACCTGGCAAGTATGCAAGTACCTCTGAGCTGAAAAACATCAAAGTGTGTTAGCACTATGCTGTACCTCTTGACAAGGTCTATTAGGCTGGGTGAAGCTCCTGGCTAATGCAGACAGACTTCTGCACCCAAAGTGGCAAGATTGCACTGTGCTGCTTTTTAACATGCTGATCGATCAGCTGGGGTCACTACAAACTGGGACAGTTCTGCTCTTCACTGCTCAGTATAAATAAGCCCCGTCTTTCCACCAGTTTCTCTGAAACACTCCTAACTTTACTGTATTTATCCATTACAAATATTATAGTGCTGAAGATACAAATCAGAGTTAAGGATATGTTTGATCTTAGGCAAACACCTAATAAAATAGCTGGCGCTGAAATATATTATGCTGGGCAAAGTCGAACAAAATAAGCCAGAAACCTAACCCAGCCTAATAGCCTAACCTCTCCCTCACTGCACAGATCACAGACAAAGCTGTTGCTGTCCTCTTTTCTTTGTCTCTTCCTTGCTTTCCTTTGTCCTTTCATATTAAGTCTGGCTTATACAGTTCCATTTCAGCAAGTCCCCTTTAACCTTCTGATTAGTAACCTGCTTGCTGAGTCTATGACATATTAGCAGAGCAAACCCATGACCAAAGACACAGACATAATGGACTTAGCGGGGAGGAAGCTACATAAATGCTTCCACATTGACTTGCTGCCTGAAAAATATGATGAGCTCTTGTAAAGGAAAATGGGGTTGGAAATTAAATGCAGGTTTCCTGCAATTTGCTAAGTGTTTGCCTGGAATTAACAGCCTGATAATAGTTGGAAAGGAATAATGTTTTTAAGTTGTGAAAGAGTAATCTTCCCAGTTTCAAAACTAAGTTTGGCTGATTAAATCACCAAATTAATTTGAAATCAAAACATCAAAATACATTTTTCCTGACTTCATTTACACCCTTCTTTAAAAACACAAACAAAACAAAAGCAAACAAACCCAGTAAAAGATTTTCTTCTGCTGTTCCTGGTGGTTAGAAAGTTGCATTAGAAAAGGACAAAGAAATACCATGCTGGCTAAAGCTAAGCTACCCTGATTTTTTGAAAGCATGTCACACTTTTATTAAGAAAAAACTACAACATTTTTGTCACCCCACAGTACATGTTGCTCCTACTCCATATGTGACCCTCAAATCCCTCCCCTCTGTCACAGTAGCCTGGACCTCTTGCTGCCCAAGTCCGTGCCACCTCCAAAAGCTTCCTGCCAGACCCCACATCACCATCCACCCACGTCCAAACACACTGCAACCACCCCGCAGCACGTCCCCTGAGCTGACACGCTGCGTCGGAGCCCTGCGTGCCCACAGCTTCCCTCGGAGCACCACGGGAAACCATTCCACCCTGAACAGCACTTCTCGGCCTGACCCCAGCCAGCCCCATGTAGGTCCCCATCACTCCGCAGATCAGCGTCACACACAGCTCTCAGTGCTGCCAGTAGGAAGAAGCTTCGACATCCGTCTACAACCACCTTTGGTCTCCTACTGCTAATGAGGGATTGCACCGTCTTAACAACCTGTGATGCTCAGACTCGTACCCACCTCAGGTCCCTAACTTTCCTGGCAGACGGGGCTCATTGTGCAGTAGCTACAGGGCTCCTTACCAAGCAGTACATAGTGTCCAA
The DNA here is from genome assembly GCA_013399115.1 of Anseranas semipalmata. Lineage (NCBI taxonomy): Eukaryota > Metazoa > Chordata > Aves > Anseriformes > Anseranatidae > Anseranas > Anseranas semipalmata. The sequence goes on from VXAA01002092.1 coordinate 1,038,980, forward strand.
GTCTCCTGAGACTCATTAAGGAGCAACTTAGCAAACCAGCAGCTATACCACAGCTGACAAATACACAAAAAAATGGATTTTGGAGACTAATATCTAAAACAGCAACAAAAAATCTTCACCTTATGCACTAGTCCACATACCATCGGCCATGATGGACTGAAGGAATACATCACATGAAAATAAAATTGCAAGAATAATCAACCATAACAAGAATACAGACCATCAGTGGCAATCTGTGCCTTTAAGGAACTACAATTACTTCAGATATAGGGAATGTGTTTGGGTTCATGAGGGAAAAAGATTAACTAGGTGCAGATAGGCCTATAAAATTGCATGCTAAAAAGGTGTCACAGGGTCTGGCCCTCTACTAATCGATTAGCATGTTAAGCGGTCTAAATATTAAACTTCAAGTACAATAAAATGAATGTATGAAAACCCAATTAGCTAGAAAAAATGTCTGAAAACTAAGGGGGGGGGGATATTATTGTATACAATGTATAAATGTCTACTGTTCCTGATGCTGAACAGAAGATCGTAGAAAATGATTTATGAGTTCTTTTATATCAAATCAGATTTCATTTAACTTAATAAAGACTTTGTTCACACAGCTGGGGAAAAACATTTTAACATGATTTTGTACTATCTATTTAAAGTGCTATGAACGAGCCTGGTTTTTGGATCATGCTTCAAAATTTCTCAGATTTCTCTCCTTGTGCTCCACGTAGTCTCACAATGAACATTTCTGTTCAGGCATTTTATGAGTTATAAAGCAGGTGTGTGTAAGGGTGTTTAATCTGCAATTCCTTCAGTTAAATTCAGCCATAAATATAAATAGCATCAGCTGCACCATGGGCCACAATCTTCGGTGACTGACACTGGTGCCACAAAAGACCAAGCATGGTACAAACATGGTGGGCTACCTATTGAGAAAGATTTCCTAGCAAGGCAGATCAAGCCCAAGTGACAAAGGAAGGGATGTGGCCATAAATATTTAGGGCCACAGACTGCCAGCTATTGCTGCAGAGCTTTTTGTAGGTGGAAGAACTGCATTTTGGCTACACTTACTGATTTCTAGGAATGTATTATAATTTTCTAGACTGCCGGGGCAAAATACTAAAACTGTGCACTACAAGCTGCACTTCCTGCAGCCTTGCTGTCAGAAATATATACTTGTATTTTGTACGAATAACTCACGTGGGAAATGCCTGGAACAGACAAACTGAGAAAATGAGTAATGAAAACTAATTCCAAGTAACCTCTCTTCTGATACTAGGTCAGGTCAGCACAATCTCAGCAGATTTGGTGCCCATTTCCACTGCCATGCAGGGTCGAATCTTAACTGTAGCCACTAAACATCATAAATGCTAAATTAATGCCAACTATATGCCACTATTATTATTTTGCTCAGCTAGTAAAATCATTTATGTTACTCAGAACTTGTCACTGGCTTGAAAGGGTAGTGGAAAACTCCTTGCATTACGTGCTCCCCTTGGAAATGCTTTCCCACCTGAGAAGACAGACTTGTTGTGAGCCCTGCAAACAAAATCCACAGGGGGTGTCAGAAAGAGCCATTCCACACTGCAGGTAGATAATGCATTTTTATCCAGACATGACAAAACCGCTCCTAGTGTTAATTGAGTAGTACATTGTCAGCACTCACAAAATAGTTGTTGTCTCTGCAGAAAAGTAATAAAAAGTATGAGCTTTTGGTTTTTGTGTCTTAAAACCTAGTTTCTTGCAACTCCACAACAATTTTTTCCACATACGACAAAAAGTAACCCACCAGTGATTTGATGAGTACTGACCATACTAAAATATTGGTGACTTGGTCGCAAGTTTGCATTCAGGGAGGAGTTTTAAAAGCAACATTTCTTTTATAGCCTAATCTTCTAGACAATTTATCTATTTTTAAGTCTCCAGAATGACAGCACTCCCACAGAGCCTATTGATGAGGCATTTTTCAGCAGAGGCCTGGAAATCAGCTAAACTGCCCAATCTGGATTTTGAAATGAACATAATCAATTTACTCACTAAAGGGACAAGAAATATCCTCATACGTGGTTTTAAAACACGAATACCACTTTTGAAGGATGACACTGAAACAGGTGAGAAGTTTAAAAAGAACCAAACAAACACACAGTGTGGTGCTTCAGAGAATGAGTGGCTTCCTATTCACTATTAGAAAGAACAGAAATATAAACAAACAAGAAGCATGCAAACCAAGAAAGCACACAAAAATGGCTTGCATCCACCATTTTAAATTATGATTTGATTTGATTTTTTATGTTACTGTAATATGCGTACGTATTTGCCCCAAAGCACTGTAAGCAGCACTAATGCAATCAGTGGGAAATACACCTGTGCCTTCTTGGATAAAGAAGTGGAACTGAAATATCAGCCAGGTGCTAAAGGCCGTTATTCGGTCAGTCTGCAGGAAGGCATGTATTGCTGCTAACCAGATCCCTCAAGGAAACTGCTGCCAGCCTCAGCACTGATACGGCTCTCTAGGACACAGTCAATCCTTTTACACAAACAGCACAGCATCATCAAGGAAAGCTGGCACCTCCTTTGAGATGAAGATTAGCAAGTATCTCAGCATGGACGTCTCCCAGTCACTAAGCTTACTGGTAATCTGTTAAATATGACTGTAGGACAACAATACCTCAACTAATTAAGTGTCAGGAGGCCTTCATCCTGTGGTGCTTAAAGGTGTGCTCTCTCTGTCCCACTACATCATGCTAAAAGGGGAAAGTGGCAGCTCCTTGTGGCACAAATCTGATTTCTGGCCCTTCCTTAAGCAAATATACAGAATTTTATTAAACAATATTAGTATACTAAGGATTGTGTTTCAATATGCTTACAAATATGAGCAACTCTACTGGTGTACATACACACACAGACCCTTAAAGAGGTAAGAAATTCATTCTGATTAGCACCACTATATAAGCACCTTTGCTTAATGTCTTCCTCAGTAAAGATAAGAAACCCTTCCACTACCCAAATGGCACTATTTTCACTTCTCCTAATTTTCAGTATCTGTAAAATCTGTTCACGCCACTCACACAGAAGGACTCAAAGGATATACTCCACAAACACAAAACTATGTAAGGTAGTTGAGCAACGATTTTGAGAGAAATCAGCAGTTCTTATATTCATCATTTTAAGAATAAGGAATCTGTAACTGAAAAGGCAGGGGATATGATGCATGTTTCAGCTACACAGTGTCATCTTAAACCATCAGACATGCAAACATGCACCACTCATTTTATAACTAGTGTCTAGCGAATATCAATACAGCCTGACATCACTTCATATAGGATGAATAAATCTAACCCTTTCTTTATAAACTACGTGACTATATAATAAATAGCATCTGATAACCTACCAAAGATTCTTTTCTTCCACCTGCCAAAGGTTAGTGTATTCTGGTGACTAGAGGCCAGATTATTTTTTCAAACTAACACTATACAAAAAATTACTTTCAAAGAAGGTATATGTTGTTCTCAGCCTTTTAAAATAATTATTACCATTTTTATTCACAGAGCCTTAAGAATTTTCCTGTGAAGATGAAGATCCCTACACAGCAAATTTAATTTCACCAAGCTCAATTTTCTTGGTTGCCTTTGCCAAGTCCCTTAAAAGTAGTTTGTGGCCCATAACTGAAAACCACAGACTGTCCAGTGGACTAAAAAGTCCTGAGGGGTACATTCTTGGAGCAGCTGAACTAAGGGAGAAAATCTTATCTGTTTTTATTATAAATTGACGTTCAGAAAAGAGTGTTTTAAAAATAGAGATAAAACAGCCCTTACTTAGTGCAAGGAGTGTTAAGGAGGAACCATGCCTAACTTTCTCTTATTACAGCAGACCGATAAACACACTGAAGAAAGGTAAAAGTGAGGTTGGCCAAGTAAATGCACAAACTAAGCTATGACACATAATGATATTTCCCATTTGTTCCAATATTGAACAAACAGAACAGAAAGTAACAAACTTAAGTAGTTGAGATGTGATAACCTACTGCAAACTTGCCCGTATTGACAGCTGAGAGTTGTAACAAGATACCAGACAAACTACAAGTTGGAGCAGAGATATTTTGAAACAGACGCACAATACAAACACACACACACGTATTTAATTGTGCACCTACTCTTGAATTCCAGCTGTCCTTATTTAGGAGGCACATCATATTACTTTCAGGGGAGTATCAGCATTTATTCTCTGGGCTCTCCAAAAGAGCTGTTTTATATCCTGTCTACTTGAAATACTTAGTAGGAAAACCAGGCTTTTGGGAGGGAAACATGAACTGGTTCTAGCCTATTGCTAGATAGCAACAAACTATGGAAAATGCATGGGAGAAAGAAAAACGGTTTTGTCTCTACCAAATGCTGTCACTTCTCATGCTTTCTTGAATAGGAATACTTTCTTTGTGAGCAGACAGTGGCCTCTTGATCTCATTATATTCTCACTGTCATACTCCCTACAAGCAATGCCTAAAAAACACTTAGTTTCAAAAAGTCTAATCAGAGTAGTGTTTCATGAGGACTTGGTCTTTATAGAACTGGTATTTACAGAATTTACCCAGAAATTTGAGACAGAAAAGAGCTACTAGATTTCATATGCAAAAAGTAGACATTTCTGAAGCTATTCAATATACTACAGGCCCATAATCCTCTCCCTTCAAGGCAATAAATCTACTTGTCTTACAACACCAACAAATGAACAAGGAACCACTTGTTCTACCTTGTGAAGTAACAGCCCCCACTGTGAAACAGCAGACTTCATTTCTCTTTGGCCAACTGATTTTGTTAATCAGCATCTGAAAATACGGCACTGTGGAGGCCAGAACCACCAGTACACTGTGATTTATAAACAGGTAAAACACCAATTAGCTGCTTCTGGTGAAGTGCGTCAGAGTCCCATGCACCACTTAAATACTAATATGACAGTGCTATCTAACATCTGTGTCCAGCACTACACACCGAGCTGAATCTACAAGTCTAAAGGCCACCAAAATAGTTTACAGAGAACCTCGTCCTTAGCACTGCCATGACCACTGACAAACACATCTTTTTGTTTAAGAGAAACCATCTTTCCTAAACCTCTCACGAGGAAATCTTGCGAGTTTGAACCGCCATGTATCCCCACAGTGATGTGTACAAGTGAGACGCTTCACTCTGTCTAATGTTTTAGCACGTTCTCTGCCCTGCTCCGAGCTTACTATTGCACTGCCTTGAGGTGGGAGTACAGTCCTGCACTTTGGACTACGCAAGCAATCTAGCCATTCTCGTTTTTTAAGACATTTAAAACGTGTCACTGGTCATGAATACATTTGCAAACTGGAGAAAGTTTTCCACACAAACCTTTTTGAAGCTCACTCAGGTATAGCTGGGGTTCTTACTGATTGTATGCTTTGGAAGATGGAAAGATTATTTCCTCTCCCATATGCAAAATACTCTGTGATGAGGAACTCTTCCTCCCCCCTCACTTTTCCCTAGATCTTGGGAAACTGCTCCTAGATTTTGGTGATACTTCTATAAATGCTGATAGACAGCTCTGCAGTTGGAGATGGTATCTGTTCTCCTGGTGCAAGGCTGTTTGTGGAGGTTTGTGAATATACTGGTAACTCAAATACATGGAAGAACTTTGTTACCAAGCCTTACTAATAAGATTCAAGTTTCCTTTAAGACTTTAAGCTAAGTATGAATTGCTTGAAGAACTTCAGTGTCTGAAGTTGCATCCCTCTGTGAGATCACAGAGCTGTTTTTATTAACTCTCAGATTTACTAACCGACATTTTATGCCATCATAATGAACATAACTTCTGGCTGAACATGTTCAAGTCCTGGACTTTCCCTGGGTGAAGATTCTCCCAGTTAATATTGATGTTTTTAAATGAATGATAACAAACTAGATGTTATAGTGACTGAAAGCCATGTTATGCCCAAAGGAATAAGATCTAGGAACTAAGACCAGCAAATATAAATATGAAGTATAACTCAATGACCAAACCCAGCATCAATATGACCTCACAGTTCAAACAGAGCTCCAGAAAAATTGGATTTCAAAGCCACTCTGATAAAGAAATATCAGACAAAAGTGTTTGGAAGATTTTAGCATTATAGAAAACCACATGCATGGCAAAGATTCCATCAATAACTTAGAATTGAAGACTTCTGGCCTCCGTAGAGTCTGTACTCTGGTTTGAGGATTGTAAAGTATGAATAAAAGAGACCTCCAGGAGGTGAAATCAAACACATTTTTCACCACAGAGTCTTTGGTTATCTAAAACCAACTAATATGTACATTAAATCTATGTGGTTGTAAAATCTGAATTTAGTCTCTTGCAGAAAACAAAGCAATCTTGTCCTATGGGGAAAATAATAAAAGAAAACAACGCTGAACATTTATAAACAACCTTTCCATTCATAAAAAGCTAGAGGTCTCAGAGGAATCTTTCAATAAACTTGCGTATGAGTTTATCTATAATCCATCATAAGGAAAAACACAAACTAGAACGCTTTGAGCTGGGAGAATACTTTACTAATCTATTCCAAGTCCAGTGGAGCAGAAGCCTGCATGCTCTAGCTGTAACATTTCACTCCATCAGAACAGCAAGCTGGCCATCACAGGTCACATACACTGCTTATCAACAGGTTCACATTTATATATATGTCAGAAGTCAAATCTCCAGGCCAGCAATGCTTTTCACCTCCAAAGCTGCACTTTCCATTTTATGCCAATCTAACAGACAAAATTGTAGAACAATGACAAATAACGCTAGTAAGCCTTAATGAGGTTACTCATTATAATGAGGTTACTAATTTTACTGTGCTACAAAAAATCTAGACTAAGGAAATGAGCAGATTAAATCACTTTCTACCAGAGAAAATCAACATTAAAGTGGAACTGTGTTTTTTAAAAGAAGGAAAACCATTACGACCAACTTTTCACGTAACTGGTGATTTTATCACCCTCTAGATTTAAGAATGTAGCATGCTGTTTTTCTCATCATTGATCATCAAGCCCAGAAAAAAACATTTTCAAAAAAAAAAGATGATTTGATGATAATTTACACCATGACACCTATGCAGCAATTTATTTGCAATCTACATTACAGGGAAGTATGTACTTACTGAAGCATATGTAGCTACCTAAGGATGTCCTCATGCAGGACCTCATTGTGTCAGAAGACACTCCAAAAATTATTTCAAACACCAAGGAGAAATTTTTCTTGTGAATCTGAATTACTAAATATTCTGATTCTTCATGTAACTCTCCGCGAGATCAAAAGGAATCTTCCAGGCTGATAGGTGGGTGGCATAAATAATAAATGTGCAACACAAATACTGAAACAGATTCTTGGTCCCCCAAAAGGATCTTTTGCTTGTATTTTATGTTGACCTTAATGATTTTACAATGTCAACAACAGCCAAATGAATTAAAATATTTCTTTGGTACAGGATAGGACTTTGGTTACAGTAAAATAAAGTCCTAATAATATCAGGGCTTGNTTTTTTTTTTTTTTTTTTTTAAGTCTATGCTCCAGAGTATTTGGGATTCTAACAACAACCCTTTGAATATAATCAAATATTTGTCACCAAAATCTGAGGGAACAGGATAAAAATTTTTCCTATCTTCTAAGACAACTATTCACATTCACAAAAAAGTTACTTTTTCAAACACATGAATGGCCTGCCATAGAGTATTTCACACACACTATTGTGCAGTAAAAACATTGCCAAGTAAGCTTTCATTATACTGGCACTAGAAATAAACAAACATATTAGCAGTTTAAAACAAACTTTAAAAGGTCTTGTGTACAACAAAAATGTCATACTGGCATTAGGAAAAAAGTGTTGAATATCAATAAGATTCAACTCCCAATTTATTTCATTCAATTCAATGAATATTTAAAGTTCAAATGTATTAAGATGGTCAGTGTAAAAATCACTTACATGAAGAAACTGCAAAGAAAGCAGAAATCTTGTTAGTTAGCCTGAATATTCACAGTCATCAGCACACAAACAGGAGCTGCATCTGTGCAGTAACTATGTCAGATGAGATGTTGGCAGGCAGGCAACCAGAATCCATGCATCTTAATATCTATGCAAGTGCAACACGGTAAAAAGCATTAATTTAAGAACTCAGCCTAGCATCTATTTTTTTATACTTAAGACCGCAACCCAAATTAATAGTTGAGAATAAACCTTGGAAACAATTTTGTCCTAGTATCTCTAGTCAGCAAGTTTCAGCAAGCTCATCTCTTTAACAAGTCAGTAACTTCTGCTTTGAAAAGTGCATCATGAGCAAACTTCCTTTATGGACACACAGAGACCAAAGGAACAAGCTGAAGTCAGTATCCTCCTTCTACCTTTTATACAGCACAAGACTGATTCTGAATCAAATCCTCCCAAAGAAAGTGTTTGACAACACACCTCTGACTTTAAACAAGTGTGCTTTGACAGACCACCACATTGGACTTCTCCAGGCAGGTCTCTGTCAGCCTTGTCTATTGAAACTGTTCTTCCTTGAACAAGCACATCTGAATGGGATATGGGACTTGCACCAGACTCCTCCATAGCTCGGATGACTGCCTGAACTACAGAGACTCCAGCAGTCTCAAATGCTCCCTGGGAGATGAGATACCTGAGTTCAAATCATTTTGGAAAGAGAGCATTTAAATACATATGTTTATTAGATAGATGTAAATATGTATAGGTAACCTAATCATCTGTAGTCACTCTGGGGGAATCCCTTCTGAGACCCCATCTCAGAGCACATTTCCTTCCAATTCTGCAAGAAAGTGTAGACATGCCTGAAGCACTCCAATCCAAAGGAGAAAATCCTTTATTATGAACTGGAATGTTCAGGTGTCACCTTACAGCCCAGCGTACAAATTCCTTATTACTTGTTGCGTTACTTATGCAATATATCCTTCTCTGGCTACACGAGTGACTCCTCAGAAAGTGCTCAGCCTTTTTTGACTGTCAGTTTAACACACCTGCACAGGAAGCGTAATTAATACACCATTAAGAAGTACAGGCACCTAACTGAGGTTTTCAGTTCTACCGAATGACAGAGTATCCATAAGTCAGATGCAGCACAGAGACGGGATCTCACTCTTGACCTAATTCATATGAAATACATATTTAATCATTAGATATAATTTAAAAAAGCAAAACATAATTTTCACCTCTGGAGCTACTTCTCACTTGCTGAAGTTAACCTTACATTTATGAATTCCAGGGGTGTTCTCTTCTCTTTGCAGACAGATTTAACAAAAACCTGCGTGACACATGAAACACAATGCCAGTTAGAAACCTTATATAAAAAAAATACTAAAGCTAGGATGCAACAACAACCCATTGCCCTACATCTGCTGGTTTGTACTACAGTCTTAATGCTAGTTACAAAACCAGCAAATGCACATACCTACTTCAAGAGCTGAGTTTTCACATTTGGTACATAAAATTCTTTGAAAACACAGAAGGTGTTTATACAGTTTGTAGAGGTGATAATAATTAGTGGCAAAATGTTCCTGCTCCTTTCACCAGCACAGAAAACCAAAAGCTTTGCAAAGCCTATGCTTGCCCGCTAACTGTAAGAGGAGGGTGGTAAAGCACAGGTCTGTCGTGGATCTTGTGACCTCCCGCAGGCTGTGGAGCAGAGCCCTGCAGTGGTGCAGAGAGGAGGCTTTCTGAGAGAAGCCAGAGGCACTGGCACATGAAGGGCCTCTCTAGCTGAAAAGCATAATGGCGCAGCCATTACTGCGAGCGAGGCATGTGGTGAGTCTGCAGGAAACTGGGGTTTGGTCTCTGGGGATGAATCCTCCCTCATACCCTGTACAGACCAGCCTTGCATCAGGAGCCATGGATTTCAGTCTACAGTTTAAAATTCTCCTCACTAAAAGCTTTTACTGGGTTAATTTTAAATATGGATCTTTTCTGTAGAGGGTTCAATTCCACACTTTTCCCTCCTAGAATGCTTAGTATATGCCAAGCATTTATCCATTTGTTTCAGAAGTGTCATATCGGGGATAAATCAATGTGTTAAGAATTGTCTGATAATGTTGTTGTGGGATTAATCTTACAGAACAGATCATCAGCACGATTACCTTTGGCATTCTGTGTGCGCATAGTTCCATTTTAAGCATGAAAAGCCTTCTAATGGCAAAGTATAAGAGCCATATATTGAATGATCTGCCACCATTCAATATTTAATCTTGCAATTGAAGGCACTAAAGGGATACAGCAAAGTAACAAGATGAATGAATTGTGACCTTAAACTTGCAAAAAGACAACCCAAACAATTTATCTTTCTGGCCTGTAGCGCATCCTGTGGCCAATAGTCCTATCACTTCTCCTCAGTTTGGGATCTGTAGATTGATCAATGCCACATTAGTAAAATACCTGAGATGACAGCTTCAGAATTCAGACAATCCACTGCATATGCTTTAAGAATATTGTGGGTCAATTTGGCTTATCTGTAGTGGAAAATAAAGACTCCTTAATGAAAAATCAATTCCATTTTCACAACTGCATTTCTAAACAACACGGGCAAGGTGAGTAGAAATAAAGCTTTTACTAATCAACAGAACACAAATAAAATACTCTGAAAACCAGTTGAACCCAAGTAAACCATCAGCCTAATGCAATTTCAAGACTTGCTAAAAACTGATTTAACAATCTAATTTTCAAAAGAAGTGTATTGCTGCTTCCTTGCAGAAAGAAAAAATTATCAATATAAGCACATAGTGATACTAGGACTGTTGTGGCTGAAGGCCATTAAGAAGACTTCAGAGCCCACCAAGTACGCAGACCCAAGTCTGTCCTGTGACTGTCTTTTGGTTACGTAACCAAGTATTTTTTCAGGGTACAAGCGAGGGTCAACACGGCGATCCTACCTAAACACATATACTAGCAATATTCCATGATACACTGTGGTGGGAGACATGAAGAAAATAATCAACACTGTCTGTCACCTATATACCTGCTAAGAGTCCTAAATCAGAGCAAAAATACACAGCCATGCTTTCCTTCAAGTACAATCTTCTGTCCATTTAATTCATGGTTCCTAATCACATTTTGGAAATTAGCATCCGTATTTAGGAAAGATACTTTTCCTGACTGGGACTATTCCTACTTATTAATAATGTGTCAGCATTATTTATTAGCCAACATAAAACACAAATTCCCATCAGTCTTATCAAAGAAACATTCTGAGATCTTGTAATGAAAAAAATGGTCACAAAAAGCCTGGTATTTGGACATTATTGCAGGTACTCCAGCTACCCTGTCTCAGTGCATTAATTGAAATCCTTTTAAAAACAAACAAACAAACAGGAAATAGATCTTAAACAGGGCTTCTAAATTTTTGATTTTACAATTGTTTTTCCTCTCATAATAATTCTTGTGCATTGAACTGAATAAATTTTTTATCCCAGACTGATTGGTACTGGTAGGTAAGCCAACCAGCCCAGAGGTGGCTGCATTTGACTGATTAAGATGAAAATTTTACTTCTTTTTTATGGGTGAATTTCATTTCTGCCCTGTTACAGATCAATAGATCAGAAATAAATGGAATTGAGCATGCATAAATCAAAACAGAATGTTATTAAAAATGACAAAACAGGAACAACTTCCTTGGTTTATAGTGTTGTGATACTGCCACATAAATAAGAAGGGACCAAATTATGTCGTTAACTGCATATTGATCACTCATGCAAGAGACAATAAGAATCGTATATGTAGACATATGTAGGCATAACATATTAGTTAATGCTCACAGTAATGCATTTTCTTAATAAATGCAGAAGTACTTCATTATTGATACTAATTATCTCTAGGTGATATAACAAAATGAAGAAAAGTCAGTTTCTTAAAGAAATGTATTGTGTATTTCTAAAAAAACATCTCCATAAAATCACTTCTCTGAGCATCTCAGCTAAACAGAATCAAGGTAGGAACACAATCTGAAGTTTCCTAATTTAATGAAAGTCTTCTATGGAATAAGGTGAGATTGACTGAGAACCCTTACAAAGCCAAGTGAGGAGGTCAGTTCTTCTGACTACAATTTTGGGCTTTTCTAAGTTAACCTTTTTGTGTGTAGGTAAATACCTATCAAACATATATTTTCTTTAATGAGACAGTATTTTTAAAGTAACAAAGCTACTGAAGCAAACAGTACACACTTCAGCAAAAACAGTACTTCCATCTTTTCATGGTTTTTAATGTGTCTACATTTGAGAGTAATCATTCACCATTTCCATCCTTTTTCGTCTGTCCAACAGTTACCCTAGAATCTCACCCCTAATCAGCTAGCAATTCCTCTTGTAGTTCTACCGTACATCCACATTTTTGCATTTTAATGTGGCCCATTCAAATAACAGTAACCGCTGCTTCCCTTACGGTCTCGAAACAATACATGTCTCAAGTTAAAAATGACTTCAACTTCACAAAGAACTGAGCTCTTCAACTGTCTTACCAAGCTTGTATTTGGTTTTGTTGATGTGTAATAGTGAGACACATGCTTGTAAGATGGAGTCTCTTCTGAAATAATGTTTGCTTCAACAGTCTTGAAAGTCTATTAAAAATGCCATATTGGAAACTTCATTCACAAAGAAAAAGTAAGTTGTTAAGTTTTTAAAAGAAAGACCAAATACATTATGAGTAATTATTGCTTTTTATAGTTTTGTACTTTCACTTGGGTGTTTGTAAAGCCAATTGCCATTTTGGAAACTGTGGAAACCTACAGAGATATGATCCGAGTTAAAATAATTTCATTTTGAAGATGCATTGTTAAACTCTGTATTTACTGTGCTTCAGTAATCTCTATGCTGAATTTGTTGACTTTATAGAGAAGAATATCTCTTTATAGCTTCCAATGTTATAAACTTATCCTGGATCTAAAGCATATCTGGTGAATTCCCTCTCAGTTGCAGTACTGAAACAGCATTGTGAACACCTCTGAGAGAGCAATGAAGGGAGGAGTTTGGAGATGTACTTAAAGTTACCTATTTTTTTAATTTACAAGCAAGACCAGGACACAATTCACTAATTCAAAGCTATGTTAACTTCACAAGACCAAAGGACATATAAATCAGCATTTTCATTACTAAATGGAACTGTAAGCACATAGCAGGATCCCAGCAGTTGAGTCAGAAATGGTCTTTTCCATAGAGCCTCTTTTCATATTAAAGCCATACTTCAAACCTCAGCTGGAAAACCTAAGCCCACTCAGGGAAATCTTCAATTCCTTCCAGCTGCAAGACTTGTTTTGCTTGCTTTATCTAAAGGAAATAATGTATCATTCTTTACATTGATATTGATACCTATCACATTTGGTCTACTCTTGTCCTGATAAGAAAAGCTTTCACAATGCTCTCAGCCTCCACGGAGTCTAAATGCTGCTGAACAGATGAAAAATAATTCATGTTATCATATCCTGATACTCAAATCAGCATGAAGTCTGCAAGTGCCACATAATCATTCTTCCAGCTTTTCAGTAAAGAAACATCGGTGATTTCAAAGACATAAAAGCAGTAACATAGCATATGAAATTCTGCTTGGCATCACCCCCAAACTTACGGGCCACACGGACACAGAGCGAGTGCCCTAGCTGGAGCTATGGCACTCCAGTCGTATCAGGATTAAGTTCTATCGATTTATTCTATCACCCTGTTTACTACATATTGGCAGGCATTCAGACATTCTTTGTCTTTCCACAAAGCTATATAAACCCATTTCTTTGGTTTATTCTGCAGGAGGAACTGTCCCCTTGCTTCCCAATACCTACTGGTCCCACCAGGGAGTATAAATAGTGTCCGGACAGTGAAAAAGAGAGGAGGCAATGAACATTATGTGAGTTTCTAGCTGGCAGTTTTTTTCTTTACAAATGGATAAAGAATGAAATGAAACTGTATTTAAAGGCAGTCTCTGATGCCTCTGCCCAAATTAGTATTTTATTGTTAAATTAAAGGAGTATCCAAATAGCTAAATTTTTATTTAAAGTCAGTAGAGAAGCTTTTTCATTTAAAATTTCTCTTCTTAATAGTTTACTATTCATATTGATTTTATCTTTTAGTATTAGATGCAATTAATATTTGAAACATACAGTAACTTCTGCAAGCTCATGCGTGTTGAATAGAACAAATGAAATAGAGTAAGTCCATTTTCTGTCTGTTGTATTATTCTACCAAAAAAACAATGCAGGACCACTATTTGGATATTTAAGACCCCACAAACAGAATTATTAGGTATTTTTTAAATTTTTATCTGCTAAATGCAGCACTACACTGTTTTTATATCTGAGCAAGAAATGTCCTAATTCACTACTGTACTACTCCAGCTTATGGAAAAAAATACTATTGAATATAGTTATATCAAAGTTCTGTAATTCTATGTCATAACATTTACTCATAAATATGTAACAGAAAATACGGACTGACACGTACATGTGTATCATAAATCCATACGCACAGACAAGACTGGATCATGCTTTTGTTTTGATTTAGCAGGAGTGGATGGTAGAGAATAAAGAAACAAGTGTGAAAAGGACCCATTTTAGTCTCTATTCGTTGTATTTGTTCAGGGTACCAGAGGACAGAATTTGATTTCTCTTAGCCAGGAAATGCTGAACAAGTACTACTGTTTCTTCATTATCTTTTTCTAGAGTTGTCAAGCAGGTGGCCTTAGGGAGATTCAACAGCTTGGCAGAAGCCTACACTAACATATTACAAAGACAGAGGTGATGCATAAGAACATATTTCCCAAATTCGAAGGGAAAGAGCTGATAGATGTACATTTTGCATACTGAGATAGAGATTAGGAAAAAGATGATTTTAGTAATAGGTTGAAAAATTATTAGTAGCTAAAATGCACATGAACAGGAAAATACATTGCCATCACACTACTAATTATAATTATTTTGAGGAGGGCATGATGTTAACAAACTCAAAACACATCTCAGCCCTGATTTAAAAAGCAGAATGTTTTTTTTCGTCTGTAACTAGGTAAACCAACAATATATTCTCAGCGGAGTTCATGGTCAACAAAAAAAAAAGGAAAAAGAAAGAAAGAAAAAGCTTTCCCTTTCCTAAAGAATGTGCTTCTGTTAACTTCTGTGTATTTACACTTCCCGGTGACTCAACAGCATCACACAGATAAAGCCCAAAGGAAATGTAGCAGTTAATAAATTATTAAGCCGTTCTCCTTTAAAACATCAGCACTGGGCAGTACAAAGACTTGGCATGCCACGTCAAATGCAAAAGGATCTGCAAATCTGAAAGAGTTATCTGCGCTTCGGAACAGCTGGCTCTGCAGATCCCCAGGCCCACCTGGGATCCACTTACTACAGCCTGTCATTCTCACAGAGTTTAATGCTTATCCAGTCAATGAAACATAAGATGAAGCTAAAAGATACATCCCAAAAGAATCTGACTTATGCTTTGGGAAATGACCTTTAAGCAGTCACCTTCTGATAGAAAATTAAACTACAGCTCTATGCATCTGCAAAAATACCTTCATGTTTGTCATTTCTTCCTAATGGCATACATGTAATACATTGGTACTCTCTCTACTAAATTTTCATATACATATATACATATATATATATATATGTGTGTGTGTGTGTGTGTTCTGTATTTTCACAGTTTAGCAACTAATACCTAGTGTGCTACAGTGATTAATTTAAAATTATTGTAGTCTGTGTTGTTTCAGTGACAGCTGAAAGCCCAGAAATTTCTTTGGCTTCTTTTAAAAATAAGATTTGCATTGCTTGTGGAAGCATTTTCTTAACTCTTTGTTTGATGAGTAGAACAACCAAACACATTCTCCCATTTTATTAGAAGAGCAATAGCCTGTTTTTGATGGCTACTACCATGAATAACAGTTGCTGCTACGATTTGACTTGTTTTCTGCTATGAAACAAACATCATTACTTTTACAATCTTGCTAAAGAACTGTCCTTAATTAGGAATCGGCCAGAGCAAAAAATATGTGTATGATGTGGGGAAAAGTATGTTTGTGAAATGGCGTAGCAAAAAGATGTAAACAAGCTAAAAACATACTTAAAAGCAGGTGAAAATCAAATCTTAACATTGTGTCTCCAATAGTCCTGGCTCTAACCTACTGCATGCCTAATTTTATTTGCTGAAAAAAAATTATAATAGGGGCACTTCAGGGAGAAGCCTTTCTCAAAGCTAAAGAGCAGACAAGTCATTGGCCGTACCACATCCACGAATGCACATATTTATATTGTCAGATAAGGATCATACCTCACTCTTTTGGAAAACAGGGAAAAAAAAAAAGAAAGTTTTGCATTGTTTCCCCCCCTCTTACCTCCGATCTTTCTTAGCTTGGACACAATGCACACGCTTCCAGATTTTATTTATTTAGCAATTATTACCAGAGAAAAAAGAAGTGTGTCACATCCTGAGAGTGCATATGTACTCATATGTACTCATGCAGGAGAAGGTCTATGTCAAGCACCAAATCCTCCTGTTTATAACAGGAAATGATTGCAATGATATTTTAATGTTAAACGTATTTCACATCTTGTAAGCAACAGAAACCACATATATTTGAAATACTGTTCTAATAACTTCGTATGCTGATACTAAAGCTCTAATATGTTTATTGGTCTTCCAATTCTTAATGAACACTATTAGAATTACCTTCCATCACTCATAAAATTGCATTTAATTCTATTTGAAAAAGGGCTGTCAACATTACAATAGTATATGGAAGGATAGCGCACCACAACTTCAGAACAAATTTTGAGACTTCATACTAACCATTCTCTTTGAAGTAATCCCTGCCTGCATTACCGTATGGGTGAACACAACGTGAACTTGAGGTCATTTGATACCAAACAGTAATTTTAATTTTCTGTGCATTTTTCAGAAGTAAGAAAGTTTGATGGAATTTCAATGTCAGTATGCAAAACTAACCTTTGCAAGCACAGCAACAGAAGTATAATTTCTGCAGGTGGGTTTGGAATAAATTTATGCATCTAATATAGAGTAATTGATATCAATGATTATTTCCAGTTTTAAAGATAGATGCTACAAACTTTGTAAAAAATAAAAAATATTTTCAGTACACTAAATCTATTGCAAATAAACACAAACACATTTTAACTCTGCATCCCTGAATGGTGAAGAATTCACCAAACTAACTTCTAAATTTAAAATGGTGTGTGACACCACAATCTGTATTATTATTTGAGAGGTGAAAAACACACGCATTTGACTACAGCACACAGCATCTGCATTATTCCCATATTCTGTGCTATGCACAGCAGCTGTGGCCCCTATCATACAGAGACTGAGCTAGGAAAAAAAAAAGCAAATACTCCCCCTGAGAAAACAAGGAGCATTTAGGAAGTGGTCAATTCTAACAACAGTTGTAAAACTGAGCAGGCTCTGAAGTATTGGGTTCTATGATTTTCCTTCTTCATTCCTTCTTCATTTCCTTCTTCATTTCCTTGGAAGAGTAACATTTGATTGATATTTTTACAAAAAAAATCCTTATTCTCTTCAGTATCAGTGTCACTTGAAACCTTCCTTCCCTCCACAGCTTTCTCAGTTTAGTTTCCAATTTTGACTGCCGTGGGGAGGAAGATTGTGGTTGGTTGGTTGGTTGGTTTGATTTTACTGCATTACGTTGATAATGGGTTTATTCAACTCCTCTAGTACATTTTCTGAAAATCGTATTTTCCCAAGCAAACTGTGTAGGAACTCCTCGTCTGTATCAGAAAAAGAGGACAGTTTGCACAAGGGAAAAGAAAAAAGAATTGTCCCATTTCTTTTAAACTGACTTAGGATCATGGTAGTCCAGACATGCAAGTAAATTCTGGTCTAATACTTTCAAAAGCTTCCTCTACAGTCATAGGCAGAAAAGCTGTTTGTCACAATGCAAAATTAGGAAGGGAACATATAAAGTTAAACAATCTAAACCTTGTATCTGATGAAACACACGCCAGGACTTCTCCAGGCCAGGTTACAGGAACACACCAGAGGAGCGGCATGGCAAAGCAGGGCCAAAGCAGCGGATCGTAACATCGCACGGGTTTTCGCAGTGCACAGCCTTGCCATGGGGCTCTTCTATAGAACCCTAGGCACCAAAGGCAGCTCATCAGTCAAAGCACTGTGTAAGAAGCTCTAGCACTGTTTTCCTGTACGGGGGATGCATAAGCAGTGTCAGGGGACCCACAGCGAGGGAACCAGTTTCCCACTGAAATCATGAGACCTGACAGGTCTGATAAAAGCAGAGTCCTACTGCTCATGCCAAAAAAGACCAGGGGGAAATGAAGGAATTTCCTCACTTTGAACTTCTTGCAAGGTTTCCAGGAGGCATGTGAATGCTATAGAGTTATTATAATGCCTTTTCAGGGCAAATATCCTTTGCATAGTTAACATGAAAGAATTAAAAGCATGCAGATTCTTTATGCTGGAGGAAGAGCTCAGGTACAATCAGCATGTAGTATGTAGAATTGCAGATGTGTTTTACAGCGAATTATATCGAATATATTGAGTAGCAAAGAGCAAGTAATTCTGAATGGATGACAAGGACTTGGTGGCCTCTGTATCTTAATTCTGACCTCCAAAACGACACTGAGCACATTTTGATGGATATTATTGGTACAATCCAGCTACTGAGTCTGAGTTCATGTCTTATGTAAGTCTATTTTTTATACAGGACTAACAACTATAGCATCATTTAATACTGTCAATAAATTGAACATGAAGTTATTATTAAAATTTCTTATTTAAAAGGGAATTCTCCACTTCCTCATCTTAAAAGCATGCCCGAGTTGCTGCTTCTATTCAAAGACAACACAGACAAGTTTCTCAGCACTCATCCTGCTGTCCCTGCCCCAACATGGGATTCTCTGAATGGTGGCTGGGATGAGAAAGCCCTGGAAAAAGGGTTTGCTGGGGTGAGGAGGGCATGACTGCAGTCAAGTAGCAATTCCTGCTCTAACACATTCTCTGTGTTTCCCCCTCCAAGTGGGAAAAAAAAGATTCCTGACTTAGGTAACCACAGACTGATGATCATTCGTAAAACAGACAACAGGAAAACTGGTAGTCAGTGAACAGAGCTAGTCTAAACTGCCAGCCCTTCTGGTTCAGAATATTCCGATAATACTGCTCGCTACCATTTGCACGCTTGTTAGGTTGTAAATACGCTTAACGGCATTTCTATTTTTGCCAGTACAAGTCTGTAAAACATTTGCTGGCCTGGAGTTATTTTTTCTCATGGTAATACCAAAGTTTGGCCTGGAATTTAAAGTACAGCACTTGGATGTCAGGAAACCTGGAAAATTCTAAAACTGGCAGGTGTTGAAGAAAATAAATAAATTACCAAAACAATTCTAAAAGTCCAGCTCGCAAGTGTTAACACAGAACATCCAAATACTATTAAGAGGCATTACTACATAACACTATTTTTAAGGACCTGCTAGTGATTGGACTTGCTACAATTGCTACTCCTAACTCTCCTCTGCCTTCATTTTTCTGACGTGGAAACTGAGGAGAGCTCACCACACAAAACCGGTTTAATGACCATCACTAGTAAAGTAATAAGGTAAATAGTAAAGAAATATATTGCTATTAAACTCCATTTAAGGTAAGCTAAGCTACTGAAATAGGAGGATGATGCTAGACATTTTATTTTTGTCAGCTTTTGCTATGCAACTTTTCTTACACATTGTTTACAGTAATCTGCAGGGAACACAGATTCACAGGAATGAACGAGACAGCGAGAAGGATTATCCATTCCTAATACAACACTAACCTGTTTCTAAAACCTCTGGGAGGCAGATTTCACAGCCCTCCCAAGACATCTCAACCAGTGCTTAGCTTCCCCGATGCCTAAACAGTACCTTTCTTGCAACAATTAGCACATTATTTCTTGTCCTATTGACAGGATGACCCACAAAGTTGTCCCCTACTCCTTACCATCAGTTTTGTACCTGAAAATATATGAGGTATTTCCATCCTTTTCCCTTCTTTAGAAAAAGCCCAGTTCTGCCATTGTTTCTTCAGAGGACATACTCTCCACTTCCAATTTCAGATAATTCTGTTTGTTTTTTTTTTCTCCACAGTGGTCTTGGTCCAAAACCTAGCTGTTCTGTGAATCTAAGTGGCAGATAATACTATATATGAGGTCTTCCTAGTGCGCAGAGATGCTAAAGGAATTACTTTATGACAATTTCACATGACACTTATGCTTACACATTGCAACAGATTGTCCCCTCCCTCCTTCACAAAACAAATATTTGGTTCATTCACACTACCAACCATTGCAATACTTGTCCAGTGTATCAAGATTGTAACGCTAATCCCTTCTAGCAAAGTGTTTGCAGCTCCTCCTAGACTGGTACTGCTAGCAACTAAAGAATACTCCAAACATTCAAAACCTTGATGAAAACACTGACCAGGAGTGGAACCAAGATCTTCACAAATCTTCAGTTGTTTAACTGGCAGCAATCCTCTGCACATACAACAGTCTATTATTCTGTTCTTGCTTTATTTGCTGCATAGCAAACTGTGTAATGAAAGTGAATGGCAATGGGTATTCCCAAAGTTATGGCACCATTTACTAAGAAGCAGAAAAAAATATTCGATTGCTTATGGGTTACTTAAAATGCTCTTATCACTAGGGCATCTGAAAATCCTAACACTGTCAATGTTTCTGTTTTCACCATGTGGAATACTCAATTTGATTGAAACCTTACACCAACCCAAATTTATGAGATGTTTGGCTCATCTCCAAGGCTGTATTTTCAAAAAACTTCATGCTGTTAACAGAGGTGCAAGTCATAATGGTACATGATCCAAAGCCAATAAATAGACAAGGATAGGAATTACATGCCCCTACATGTAATGGAAGCAGGTAGCTTCTGTTTTCACTGTTTGGTGACATTAATGCAGTAATACTGAGTAACTGCTGACAATTAGCCAGAAGATGGAGCAGAGGTCTTGTATGAAAATTACTCCCTGGTGGCAAAATATTGAAAATTCAATTACACTCTGTTTATTACAGGCCTACATTAGGAACTGCATTCATAATAAAGACCTTGATAATATAGAAATTAATCGCAGCACAGGGGAGTGCTTTACTAACTTTTTTACTCCTTGATGTATTCTTCGATATTAAGTTTTTAATATATAGACATATTGAAATACTTTCTATAAAGGTTTTCATCTAAAGTTCTTTAAATACAATAGCATGATATGTGAATATTGTTCTAAAAGACCTCAAGATAAATTTTATTAGTTTGATAGAGTAGAAAAAGGTATAGATAATTTTTAAAGCTCGACCCTTTAGGTAGTGCTCCCTACCTTGTGCTATTTGTTCATATTTGTGCTTCTATGGAGTATGCTATTGTGCAAACATCGTTAAAAATCTTAAAGGCTACAGCCTTGCACAGTTTTCTGCAAATACTTACATTTACATATGTGAATACTCTCTTTCAATTTAAGAAAAGCCAGGAACTCGGAGGTATGCATATCCCATTTCTGCAGATATTGCAGATCAGTTTGAAATAAGATTGAATAATCTAGTTCTTAATATTCAGGTTACAGCAATTGCACAGAATGCTCCCAAGAAGAGTAGGTAGATATAAATTCATGCTATGACAACGTATATTGGATACTGTTGAATAATTTAGTTTTTGAATGAATTTAGTCAGCAGTTTGTTTAGGCTTTTAATAGTCTATTGCCTACTTTAAAGACTTCTAGTTGCAAGCTCTTCAGCAAAAGGGTTTTAAACTGATATATTTTAAATCTAGCTACATACTTGCAGATTTTAATTTGATTTTGCCAGTGAAAGTAGTGCAACCTGTGATAACTTACTGATTCTACAGTGGAATAAAGAAGTCCACTGTCCTCATATTTAACCTAACCTTCTATGTTATTTGAAAAATGTAAAACACTAGAGAAAGTACTGAACACGTGCACAATAGTCCACAGGGTAACTGTCTCTTTAATGTTTGAGAGAGATTCCTAAGGAATTCTCATATTCAGTAAGTGGAAGAAAACACAAGATTATACTGGAGTTCCATTACCAAATACTCCTACAAAGACCTGAAACTTGGCCCTACCTGACTAGGTTCTGTGGTACCGAAACTCCCTTTGGATCCAAATAGCCTGAACCTCACTTGTACTCGCTTTCCATTTTAAGGAAGAAGTTGTTATGCTTTCTGCTTTGTAAAAGGATTCTCTGAATCTGCAAGGTACAGCAAAGCAATTCCTTGTAGTGCACCAACATTCAAGACCAGCCCCAGTGACTGAATTGGATGGGACCTTGGCTCTGCAAGAATATGGCCCTGCCTAAGACACAAGATTGAACATGAGGTGACTGGTGACAGCTCCAGTATTTGAAATTGGCTGGAACAGTAAGGAACCCTGCAGCCAGATGACTGCAGCCCTGTCCCAGCTAAGGTTGGGCACTCCCCTGGCAATCAGAAAAGGTACAGAAATGAGTACAGGAAGAATCAAAAATAAAGATTTCTGGCAATTAGCCCAATTCACAACTATGCAGAAATTGTGAATTTCGTATTCTTTTCCATAGCAAATAAATCTTTCAGAGGTATGTTCCTCCCTAACACTGCCCACACAAACTCCTTAAATAGCCACTCCTAAGTCATCATTTGACTACTCTGGAAATGCCAGATCACTGCTGAGCCCATGTGATAAAAAAGACTTCATGTGATAAGATCACCTTGCAAGACAGACTCCTTCCCGGCAGAGATGAGATGAATGAATGCTACATCCTTCTAGCTTTCAAGTGTGTTGTTTTTCAGGACTCGCTCTCTGATGTCTGGCAAAAAAAATGATAAGTACAACACTGTGCTGGTCAGTATAACAAATTTCAAGTCCAGGAAGTGAGACTGGTGCATTTGATGCAAACAGACACAATAAAGAAGAGAGCAAAGAATTTCCACATGTTCACGGAGTCCAGCCATCAAGCCAGATCTTGATCGATAAAAGCAGTCTGATCCTTTTGTTCAGGCGCTACCTGGCAGTACTCAAACTCCAGCCAAACCTCCAGATGCTACGAGTGAAGTCTTGAAAGCAGCCTCACATATGCACGCATGATTTAAGATCTCCAACTATCCACATACTGCCTTCACAGGATTAAATTTTATTATCGCTTGTCAGCACTGGCTGATCCGCAGTTCATCACAACCCCAATGAACTACCGTCTAGAACAGTGTGAGCTGATACGTTACGACTCTCATGATATTCCAATCAATGCTGCAGGCTTTACATGACCTCTGTGGATGTCAGTCAATCTGCATAAGGATTTGATCCCTCCTCAAGTGTGCTTGCACAACTGATATGTATCTTATGATACTTGGCTCTCTGAAAAGTCCTTTTATTGATATGTTACTGGCCATGCAGTAAATCTGAAATAGAATATTTCTTGCAGGTTAATGACTTGCAGGTTAAAAAGTTGCGCACCAGAGGAGTTTGAGAGCACTGGAATGGAAAAGACTTACAAGAAACCTATGGATTTCTTGAATCACCTCGCATGTAGACAACCTGACAGGCTGAAATCATCCTAGATTTCAGAATGAGGAGATATTATGAACAGAGGCATTTTCTCTGGAAGTCTGCTGTGTCATCATCTATAGCTCCTAAAAACAAACGAGGCCACTTCTGGTTACAACAGACTCTCTGAGGACAGACAGGGAAGGTACTGCAAGAAAATACAGCATGGAAGACATCACGTTTAGCACGGTGTCAGAGCACTCAGAGAGAGCAAAGCAGCTCCAAAAGGCAATGCTCTGAGCAGACACGGCTCCTACCTGGGCTGTGAAACCTGACTTTGCTCTCTGCAATATCAACTACCAAATTTTGGCCAGAGATTTGCTTATTCTCACGCAAAAAACTAATCCATGAGGGAGAGCAAACATAAGTGACCAGCAGGGATGTACACATGATCAGTACTTGTAATGGCAGGTGCTCTGGTGTCAGCTGCTGTTTCAACAGTCTTACACAGCTGGTAAGAAGCAAGCAATGTTGGACTATCTGTCACTGCTGGAAATTGGAGGCATCTTCTTAACCCTCAAACACTGCAGAAAAGGAACAAAGTTCTATCCTGTACCTCTGACTCTAGGTTGAGCATGGTCCTTCCTTGTATCCATCTGTGATGCCAAAAGTTTAAGCATGTGCCTCCTTTCCAATAATCAGTGGTTGCCCATATCCTAGCGTATTCATTTTGTGCAAGAATGGAGTCTGGCTTGTCTACCTGAAGACAAACCATTCCCATGGTTTTGGTGGGATGGGGAAGAGGAGAGGAAAGGCCATTACATCATTTAGATCTGATGAGAACAGTACAGACAGTTCTAGAAAGTTGATTTCACCTCTTCCCTCTCATGCTTTGTGCCTCCTATGGGAAAGCAACAAGCACGCTGAACAGTATGTGCAACTCTACAGAACAGGAGACAGAGACACTTGTGCCCATTTTTTAAAAAAAGAAAATTAATCTGTTACTGAATGGATAGAATTTGAAGCCTCCAGTTGAAGAGCCCTGAACAGGAGATAAGGAAAAACATAAAAATGGTATTATATAGGAGTGTGAAAAACGTCAGTACTTGATCTAAGAGTACTGATATAATCAAAAATCAAAAGAATCAATTCAGAAAGTTACTAGCAATTTAGCCACAGCTTGGACAAGAAAACTGGCTTAGCTGTACCCTGCTATAATGGGAGGTAGTAAGTTACCAAAGAAAGGGCAGTAACATCTTTTCTGCTTTTTTGCTCTTATATAAAGCAGATAAAGAACACATTTGCAGTATTATCAATTTGCCATAAACTCAAAGAACATACAAAACTACTTCCATTTATTCAAAATATGTAAAAGCAAGCATTTTAAAGCTGATTATAATTTGTGCAGTAGTTTTACTGCAATCTCATCTTATATTACCAAGGACAATCTAGGTTTTTGTAGACACCTTATTTTTTTAATTTGATAAAATTCAGTTAGATTATTTGCAGGATTCAGAAACCCTTCCAAATGTATTAAGGTTGCGCCTTTTTGTTAATGTTACTGCATATGTATTTTTATACACATACATACAGGCGTACTTATATATATACACACACATTTATAAAAAAAATGATACCTAACTTTTTTAAATCCTTGAGTTCAAGAAGGTTAAAAAAAGGCAGCAATAGGAAGCATTATTATGCTCATTTGTAAGTAGGAAAACAAAAGCTGAAAGATGAAGTAATGTGCAAATGCAGGGACAGCAAATTAGTGACCAAATCAGGATTTCACTGCAGAATCTCTGACTTCAAAGCAAAGACTTTGAAGGCTTCCCATATGTAAAATTCAGAAGAAATTGGTAAGCAGAACGAAAGTCACTAGGACTGGAGTTTAGCTG
The DNA here is from genome assembly GCA_013399115.1 of Anseranas semipalmata. Taxonomy (NCBI): domain Eukaryota; kingdom Metazoa; phylum Chordata; class Aves; order Anseriformes; family Anseranatidae; genus Anseranas; species Anseranas semipalmata. Next base: position 1,064,378 of record VXAA01002092.1, read on the forward strand.
AGCTAACAGTTGTGCTTGAGTAATTGCAAGTGATCAGGACACTGAGTCTAACCTTAACTCACAGCAGAGTACTCAGCACTGATTCAGTACTAAATTTAATGGACATAATGAACCATTATCATCACATCCAGGAGTATGGTACATTTTCTTTGATTATTTCCACAGACTATCCAAAACTCAAGTCCATTTAGCTTGTGAAGTCTGATGAGAGCACAGCCTGAGGTAATACAGACACAAAAACAACTCATAAAAGATTAGGTCAGGCTTGATTTAATAAGGAAAAATAAAGTAGGACCACAATGGTAGAAAAGGTGGTGGGTGCTTTTTTGTGGGGGATGGGGGGTTGTTTGTTTGTTATAAATGCAAAATAGGATATTTATGTATTTGGCAAAAAAATACACTACAGTGTCTGTCTTTTTTAATACGCTTCTGGGGAGGAGAACCATTATTCCATAAAAGTAAAAACACAGAGTATGATGATAACAAACATTCAGAAAGTATTTCTTTTATGGATATGACTATGAAATATTTTTATTCATTATCTTATAAGTGTACTATATTCTGAATCTACTTTAAGACGTTTTAAATCACACTAAAAATGGGATTTTGAGATAACCAATAGTATGATGTCAGCAAAATGATAAATTCAAATTCATATTATTAATTTTGGGGTAACCAGAATCAGCAGAGAACCATGTAATTCATCTCCCCAAGAGACACCGTCTCTTATATTTACTGAGCACAGATATCTTTCTCACAGAAACCAAAACAGAAATCTTTGAGTTCAATTAACTCTCCAGCCATAACAAAAGTGCATTACAGTAGATTCTTTTTTTAAAGGAATAATTATTCTGAATTCTCTTTAATGCTTTTTTCGTAACATTAAAATATCTCCAAAAAGAGGATGAAAAATTCAGTTGTGTAGAGGTGATCAGAAGGAAAAAAATCCACTCTGAACAACAGTAACCCAATTAACTTTTTCATAAAGTCAATATATTTGATACTGCACAGAACAAAGAACTTATAAGAAAACAAGTAAGAAATGAATGTTTTTAAAGCAATTTGCTAACTAAAAGTACATGGACTTTGTTACCATATTTTCAATATTGTTGTAGTTGTTTAAATGTGTTCCCTAAGTCCCTGAAGTGCAAAGATGATTCTCTGGATAAAGAGAATGTTATTAACATATTTAACGTAGACACTTCAGCATTTTATTGGTAAGTTCAATTAATAGCTTTATATGATATGTTACATTTAAAAAACAAAACAGAAGCAAAGAACTCTAATTTATTTTTTCAAAAGTGTAGTTGGGCATTTGTAACAACTAAAATTGCATTTCTAAAGGTATAATGCATGTATGTTTCACTAGATTGCAGAGCCACCTAAGCATGAGTGACAAACAATACCTAGGATCCTGGGGACTCCAACATTATTCTAGTTTAGGTGATATTGAAAAGCAGGCATCTTCCAAGTTATTTAATTTTATGAGCTACTAATTGCAGGCAGCAACAGAAAGAAGTATTTTTACCAAGCTGTTTACGAACCCAATTGAAAAGCTGTTATATGGCTACACCTAGATTGCAGTGAATCTGTTTTCTAAAGACAACGTATTACATCTAAAGACAACAGGTTGTTGTCTGTTTGAAACTTGACCTTGCTGGAAATAATGATCATAACTACTAGATTAGCAAGATGAGTTATTTTCTCCATGGACATGAAAAAGAGTATTGCAGCCTTTTTCAGGCAGATTTCAGCTAATAGTTACAGGGCTCAGCTGGCAGGTATGGCCATCTTCTGGCAACTTAAAAAGCACGAGTGACACAGCTAAATAAAACTGCCCTGGCATCATCAAGATGGTGGAAGGAAATGGCATTGCAGCCAGCCTTGAAGGTGTAAACCTTGGCAGGACCAGGAATGGATAAGCATCCTCACTGCCCTGTGAATAAGAAATTTATGAGTTGGATAGAAAGTAAGGCAAACGTAAGGAAAATATTGAGAAAGAGTAATAAAAGACTGAGTTCCCGAGTTTAACCTCCGGCTGACAGGTCGCCAACAAGCAACACTTAGGTGAAATAGTCACAATTCATTCCTTCTATGCTGAGAAAGCAGTCACTTTGACTTTGTTCGCTCCCTGTATGAAGTCAAACACTGCTGCATTTTTTATGTCATGGAGATTGTTAGATGTGAATAAAAACAGGCATATTAACTCTCTTCCTGCTCTTTTCTACTTGTAACCTAGTGGCCAGCAGATCCCAAAATATTCTAATAAACTGCATTTTGGAATAAGACAGGAATACTCTTGTACATTGAAAACATTTTTTGTCTCAAAATCAGTATTCTTACAAACTGTCTTCCAGAAAATTACTAGCACTGTATACATTAAACCAATGTCTGCTGAGGAACCAACAGATCCTGAAACCTTCAAAACACATTTTCATGTTTATGAAGTACTGATGTGAAATTTACACAAGCAGCTTAGTTATTTGTCATCTTAGAGCTTTTCTTTAGGAACTAGAAAGCTTGTGGCTATAGGTTCTCCCCACTCCACAGTATTTCCTGCTGTATTTTGACAAAGCAAATCTCAATTTTGAGTTAAATACAGAAAGGAAATGAGAGCGGGGGAAAAAGTTATACACTTAAAAATGTGAGCCAATTTGTCCGTCCATCCATCCATCCATCCATCTATCCATCCACCCACCCATCCATCCATCCACCCATCCACCCTCTTAAAATTTTGCACTTCTACACACCACAAGACAGATATAAATTCTGTAAAAGCACTGTGGGAAGAATTCTAGGACCAGGATTTCTGGTAAGATCCCCCATCATTTTGCAGCTGCAAACAGAATCAATGAAAAACAGCTGAGGCAAAACACAGCTAATCTGCGGAGCAAATATGACTCTGGGAACAAAAAACTTCTATACTCAACCCACTTTTACAACAAGTCTTCCTGTGAACTTAGTCAACGTTCTCTGTATTAATTTGATTTTTCAGGGAAGGATTTTCAATAGCACTTACATGATTTAGGAGCACAAGTCCTGTTACAACTTGTGAGGATTTGAGCTCTAAATCTCTAGGGCACTTTTCAAAAATATCACTCTATCTGTAAAATGGAAAAACAATCATTACTTTCTGCCTTCTAACTACATTGATACAAGGACTAAAAGGAATATCCAGTACTGTCCCTGCATGAACTCCTCACTTTTCCAAGGCTCAAGAGGCTAATATAGCCTTATCATGACTTCAGGTCAAAAGATTGAGTCTAATGGACCAATGGAAGGAATTAATTTCAGAGCTCAAGACCTTTAATTGAGAACAGATGGTGCCTAGTCCCTATAAATTTAAAGTCTGGGGCCTGTTAACAAAAGCTTCTAATCTCATCTCAATTGCCATAAGCAGTCAGGATCCAGCAATATTGAGTTTACAAAACAATATAAAAATCTCCTACAATTCCACTGAAAGCAAACAACCAGCAAAGACAGTTAATGAAAAAGACGTCATATGTTCTCTGCAGCTAAAGTAGTTAAGAGAATGAGCAGCAGAATTCCCCACTGAGTACAGCTTTTAAGCAATTTTAAATAAATCTCCTCATAGAACATATAGCAATCAAGCAATGAAGAACTTAGCGGCTTGAAAAATTCTGGTTAACTCTATGTGGAAGGAGTCTGGATACCATCCATTTAACCAAACACTGACAATAGAGACTGTTCCCTTCAAAGACATTTTGACCTGGTATCTTGGAAACTTTGAATACTCAAAAGAGCTTCAAAGATTATAAGCTATCTTGACACATTCAATATCCATTTTCAACAGCAGGCAGAAACGACAACTCTGAAATCTCCTCCAAGAACTTACTTTTGCCAGAAAGGATCTTGGACTTCTAATCTCTGCTATTTTTCTACCAACTGCACAAGTGACCAATACAGTTTGGTTCAGCGAAACCCACTGCAAAAAGAAATTCAAGTTTTGTACAAAATTCTTCTTTAAACTGTCTATCTCACATGCAGACTGAGAGCCCATAGTTTGTCAGTAGCAATTATATAACACATTTTGTTTATAACTATAAAACAGTTTACAGAGTATTGCATTTCTGAAAGAATTTCTTTTCCCAACATACAGTAGGTCAGCAGCAGAGTGTGTAACATCAGAATACCTTTCCTTTGCCTGTGCTCATGACTGCACACAGACTCACTATGGAAATGCTCTTAAGTTTCTGGATCATTTGAAGAAGAAACCTGCCTTCAGCCCTCTATGTTTAATCTGTAACAAAACCATGTGTGTAAGTTGTGAAAACAAAACTGTGTAAGAAAAGGTCTTGTAAGGATAATATGCATACATAGCCATACACACATTTATGCATCTATTTTACCACAAAGGGCAAAAAGTGATCATAATGTGGTCAGCCAGACCAGTCAGCCTGTTGACTTTACTCTGTAGTGGCCTGACGATCCGTAGCAACAGCTTCCCAGGTCGGTTGCTTCTTTTTATGTTGCAAATACTGCACCAGAGATGGAAATGCTCACATTTTGTCTCAGATGTACCTAGTCAGCAGCCACAGTACCCAAAGGAGGGATTCTCCAGTAGCAGCACAGGCCTAGCACAGCAGCTGCACAGAGCCTCCAAACCCGAAGAAAAGTGCTATCTATTATGGATGTCCTGACTGAAGATATGAGATATGCCTGTTAACCATTTGTGCATTCATAATTTAATCTGTAATTAATTCACATTGTTTTCCTTATCTTTCCTAACTCTCATACTGTGGTTTTACAACTGTGAAATTAAAAAAGAAAAAAACTAAAGCAAGATATTGGTAAGTACTTTGCAAATCCCCAAGTGCTATGTAGAATCCTGGACTAACCCATAATGACTGCAGCAGGCATCAAAGGCTCTTCCACTGAAAGGTTTTGAATGTGGAGTGAAAGAAAAGGATTCTCCTTGGTTTCCATGTGCCGACAACACACTTCTTTTCTACAACATACAAGTGAAAACAACAGATAACTAAACACAAAGCTTATAGAATTTAGGATGAAAGTGCTGTATGAGTGGGGAAAAGAATAATAACAAATGCTACAGCTTCTTAAGAAGCATGTCCTTTCCTGTGAGATTCGAGACCTCATCTTCTTCCCACCTTAAATTAAGAAAAAAAAATCTTAAAATTTTGCCAATAAATCAGGCAGATTATACAGACCAAACAAAGTTCTGACTGGTTCAACTGACATATTATTTTAATAATTTTAAAAGGAATTCATTTTCAAATTTGACTTGAAATTTAATTTCAAACTGAATTCTCATCTGAACAAAAGAAATAGAACTTTTTATCCAGAAAACATCAAAATAAATCTTTACATGTATTTAATAGATTGTTTTAAAGAACTGTCTATTCCAAAAGTGTTTGCAGCCTTTTATTTAAAAAAAAAAAAAAAAATCGACTTCTACTCAGTATTTAAGTTCTCCATCTGTTATTTGACCAGCATACAAAGACAGTAACCTATGATTCTAACTGATTCTCTGACAATAGCACAGCCTGCATTTACTTTAAAGTCTAAATCATTATTAGATTATTTCTCAATGACATTATATTTAGTTATACAATCAAATGCAGTTAAAATCTTATTTCAAATCAAAATCATATGAAGCTTGAAAAATGTTCTTTTAAACAAATGAATGTGAATAAGCTTACTCTTTATATAGAACACTTATTATTTGGACTTTACCTATTCCATTAATTTAGTTTTGCCTAATGAATATAAAAATGTATATGTATGTTTATATACAAGTATGTGTATATGTATGCACACACCCTTATATTCAGATAGCTGAACAGGAGCTGAAGGATGCAACGGCTGAGAAAGTTGCTTTCAAATGACAACAAACAAAACAATCTCACAGCTCTGACAGGCTTTTTTTCTCCTTTTTATTCCAGTGATAATTACATCAATAAACCTGATTCAGCAATTCTGTTGCTCTCTAATTCATTAATTAAAACAATTTACTGCTACCACTGTGATTTTTCAAGGACATCAAAACCACATTCCAAATCAAAACAGCGGAGATCATCAGTTTATAGATGTGCAAAGCATGCTTTGCTTTCATGGCAACCTCACAATTAAAACACTTCAACTCAAATGAAAAAGAGCTGTTTTCTTTTTCAGATTTCCTTGCGTAAGCATGTCCAGAACACATTTTGTTTAGGTGGACCAAACAGCAATATTTGTGTAGCAAGTCTAAAATGAAGAAAAAAATCTACCAAAAGTTAACCATTTACAATTAGAAGAACAATCAAGATATTAATATTATAGTAAATTGCAGAGCAACATTCTTACAGCCTTCATTTTCTCAACACATTTCCTGTTTATTAATTTTTGGGTTGAATGGTAACACACTTGACTTACAAAAAATAAAACCAGAAGGAAGCTGAAGAAGTTCTTTTGCCTATCATCTCCCACAAAACAGGACTGACAGGACTGACAGGAACTACACTGACAGGTTGACAAAAAACAATTTAAAATTGTTTTTAAAAATATTTTAGATGATGAAGTATTTGTATAGTCCTCAGCAATCTCTTTCACTGAGTTATCCTTGGAGCTACATTGTCTGAGCCAACTTCTCCGTTTGCTTCTGGTCCTACTTGCCACACTAACCTTTATAATGGCAGCAATACCCAAACAGAACAGGTCAGGCAAAATGCTCAGAATTCTCCCAGTCTTTTCTTAGTGTCAATTTCTGACCATTCTTGTTAACCTTTCTCTCAGCCTCTAGTTGGCTGGCATTTTTCTCAAAATGTAGTGCCAAAACCAGTCACAGAGACACAATACTTCTGTCTTAGCACTGCTGAGTGCAGTAGTAGGATTATTTCAGCTGTACTGCATATAAAAGACACGTTATAAGGTCATAGAAGAAACCCTCACATATTGCAGAAAACACTGCTGACAAATGTTTGTGCTCCACTATTACCTTGCGCTACAGGGGAGGAATACAGAAACACTTCCTGGACATGCAGGTCTGGGGTAGGAAAGCCAAAGCTCAACCACAGTTGAGAAGCACGGTAGAGGAAGAGCAAGCTGTTAGGTACCAGTTACACCACCTGGGCAAACACAAGCGCAGGGGAGCAGATGGGAGGCATCCACAGGTGCTGACAGAGCTGATCAGTGTCACTGAAAGGCCACTCTGATTCCCTGAAAGGTCACGGCAATGGAAGGAGGTTCCTGATGACTTTTTAGAAGATAAAAGTAATTTTATCTTCAAGAAGTGCAAGGAGTATGTGTGAAAATAGAAGCAATCAGCCTCATTCCAGTCCCCCAGGGAAGATTATGGAACAAATACTGCTGGAATTATCCTTCATATAGTTGAAGGTTGAATCCAGGGCTCCAGGAAAAGGAATTCCTTGAGAACAGCCAGCATAGATTTACCAAAGGCAAATCACACCCAAACAACCTGGCTGCTGTCTATGATCTGTCTCAGAAGACAAAGGAAGAGCAGTGGATGTTGTTTTTTCTTGACTTTAGCAAGGCTTTCGGCATGGTCTACCATAGTATCCTGGTAGCCAAGCTGAAGAGATGAACTGGATGGGTGAGCTACAAGTGCAGTGTGTGGAAAACTGGACCATCAGGCTGAAAGAACAGCACTCAGTAGTCCAGTGCTGTTTATGTTTGTATTACATGTAACATGTTGAGAATGAATAGGATGGAACATGCTCTCAGCAAGTTTGTGGATGATGCCAAGTTGGAGAGAGTGATCAACACACTGCAGGGCAAGACTGCCTTTCAGAGGAATCTCAACAGGCTGTGAGAATGAGCAGAAAGAAGCTCATGAACTCCAAAGGCAGAATAACCACATCTAACAGTACCAGCTGGGAGCCCCCTGGAAAGCAGCTTTGTAGTAAAGGACCTGGGGAGTCAACACGGACAAGTTCAGCAGGAGTCAGCAGTGTGCCCTTGCAACAATAAGAACTAACCCCATACTGGGCTGCTCTCAGAATACCAGCCAGCATACTCTTGGAAGTGATTAGTCCCCCTTTATTCACATCTGGAAGTACACATCTGGAGTACAATATCCACTTTTGGGCTCCCCAGTACTCATACAACAAACGGGAATGAATTCAGCAGAGGCTGACCAGGATGACTAGAGTGCTGAAGCATACAGCTCAAGGAGAAGCTGAGAGCACTGGGTTTATTCAACCTGGAGAGGGTAGAAGGTGGAAATCTAACTTCGGTTTTCCACCACCTAAGGCAGTGGTCACAATTGCAGCAAGGGAAATTATGATTAGATATAAAGGAAAAAAAAAATCAAGAAGAAGCTGGCTAAGCCCTGGAACAGTTGCCCAGAAAAGATGTCTCTTTTCTTTGAAAATTTCAAAACTCAACTGAACAAGGCCTTGAGCAACCTCATCTAAATTATGTTAGTTCAGCTATAAGCAGATGGTTGGACTATATGACCTCAAAAAGCCCCTTCTAAGCTGAAATATTCTATGATTTTCTAAAGGACTGTGATTCAGCCACTTGTCTTTCTCACATTTTGGAAATGGATTATTCTCACTTAAATGTAGGCCTTAGCACTTGTATTTACTGAACTGCATTTCTTCATGTAGAATTATTTCTCCAGCTTCCATCCTGTCCTACAAAGCATATGCGATTTTTTTCCAGGTTACAACATTCTATTTGCATTACCCAAGCCATTAAGAAAATCTATGGCACACTATGTGGAGTACTATTTGATTCAGCTTGACAGCTCATGAAATACTGATAATCATTCTTCATGCATTTTTCCAATAATTTGTACATTCATCATGCAATAATGAACCCAGACCATGTGCCTCTACTTAGGAGAATGTCAGGAGTGAGACTGTGTCAGAAGCCTTACTAATGTCAAAATACCTATTGTGTTAACATCTGCTGCTTTTTTGNAGACCATGTGCCTCTACTTAGGAGAATGTCAGGAGTGAGACTGTGTCAGAAGCCTTACTAATGTCAAAATACCTATTGTGTTAACATCTGCTGCTTTTTTTACCCTATCACAGAAGAGAACCAGTATCAAGTGACCAAATAAGTGACAAGACTTACTTCATACAAACACATGCTTGTTGATACAAAACAAACTTCTAAAGTTTTTCTTTTTTTTTTTTTTTTCCTTCTAGGATGTTTCCTAGCTAACTGATTAGGTGGGTTCCTCTTCCTTCCCTTTGCCCCTTCTGAAGTTGTCCTTTGTTTGTTTTTGCCTTCCAGAACCATACCCATCCTCAATGCTTTCTCAGGCATGAGTCATAAAAAGCCCAGAGGCTCTAGGTGCCCTATACATGCAGGACAAATTTTATTTACTTAGGTAACCTCTAATCCTTTATTTAATAGTACAAATGTTACCAATGTGATCAGCTACTCTGGTAGCAAATGCTGAAACAAAAACAACCACAAGAAAACACATCAGCAATATGTTATCAGTCTTCCTTCACTGCTGAGTAATAAATCAACTCTTTCTTTCCCCTTTTCTTAGCATTCATGTTTCTGTACACATCTTCACTTCTTTGCCTATTATGTCTCATAATTATATTTATATAGAATCATAGAATGGTTTTGGTTGTAAGGGACCTTAAAGACCACCCAGTTCCAACCCCCCCTCACAGGCAAGGACACCTTGCACCAGACCAGGTTGCCTAAAGCCCCATCCAACCTGGTCTTGAACACTTCCAGGGATGGGGCATCCACAGCTTCTCTGGGCAACCTGTTCCAGTGCCTCACCACCCTCTGAGTAAGGAATTTCTTCCTAATATCTAATCTAAATCTCCCCTCTTTTAGTTTAAAGCCATTACCCTTGTCCTGTCACTACACTCCCTGAAAAAGAGTCCCTCTCCAGCTTTCTTGTAGGCCCCCCACTTAGATACTGAATGGCTGCAATAAAGTCTCTCTGGAGCGTTCTCTTCTCCCGGCTGAACATCCCTAACTCTCTCAGCCTCTCTTCATAGCCTCTCTTCAAGCTGCATTTTTAAGCCCCTCCTGAGAAATCTTACCTTGTTTCCATTTTCTGTGTGGTTCTTTCTTGAAATTCAGATCTCTGAAGAAATCCTGAGCTATTCCAGCTGGTCTTTAAACACCTCTTTCACCATTCCTTAACATTAGAAGGATATATAATCTTGACAGCCAAGAGTGAATTCTCTATAATTCTCTTCTTAGATTTGTTTTTCTTTGCAGAACCCAATTCTAATTTTATTACGGTCAGTTGTTGCTAAGCCTACAGTTCCTGTGCATCAGAAGATTTGGTTAGATGTTTTCAGAATGTCATCCTATGGCCTGATGTCCTATACCAGACTCCCATCCTGTAAGCATCATTAGGACAGCCCTTTGGAATCACATGCCCTTCCTCAACAGCAAGTTCAGCAACACTCAAACCTCTGAAATCCAGGAGATCCAAAAAAAGTTATTTGAAAAAGATCAGCCCAGCTGTTCCCTCTTACGGCCGCCACTAGCCAGAAGAATCATCAACATGATTTTCAATTGCGTTAACTAGGAATGCCAGGAAGATTTACTGAAATACATCTGCAGACCTACAATCATAATGTAACGTAATCTGAATATTGCCAGAACTGCAGAAAACACACAATAATATTGCAGAAAACCAGGGACGACTCCTTTTGCGTATGGATTTCTGTTCCACGTGTCTGTAACCAAAGAAAAATGCATATTCTTGTTTAGGTACTGAATACTATTTCAGAGCTGAGTTCTGTCAACAATAAAACAGACGGATTTCCTGGCTATGAAATTTCTTAGCAGCAAAGCAGGATTTAAGAGACATTGGCATGCTTAATGAGGGGTAGATAATTGCTAGATGGAATACTGTGGGAAAGAGTGAAGAAGCTGTAAATGGTGGTATGGCAGTAAGATGAATATTAATTCATCAGATATGTGGCTGGTTTTGATAAGTAGTCTCAGCATTTGCTTAGCAGGTACCAAGCAGCTCCTATTCAGTAGAGCTCTTTCAAGTCAAGTTTTGTCTTAGCATTAAGAAGGATGTTAAACAGGTAGAAACATCTAACACTACTTTCTGAATGATGTGCATTATTTAAGAATGCAGACTTCAAGTATATGTTATAGATGTATTGGGTTAGAGAGAACAGGTTTAAAATGTCTTGACAAGTACCTTACCAATGTATTTCTTGGTTTTCAGAAATCTGAATGCCAGTAAATTCACCATTCTGGAAGGACAAGAGAGTATTAGGTTCACAAGAATGCTGTCTTCAGAAACTGGCTGAAGTTGGAGAGGAAGCAGGCAGATGCCCAAGCAGCTGATAAGCTGGTAATTTCTCTTCACAAAAATCCTTAGCAATGGACATTCTGCTAGCAATATCTGCTTTTCCGTAGCTGTGAAAAATGGGTCCAAGTTTCAAATCATTTATCTAACCAATTCAGAATGACTGCCTGAGGCCATGATCTCATACTCCTCTCTCCCTTTCTTCTTTTCATTTTATTACATCCCAATCGCCTTTGATTTTTTTTGTTTTGTTTTTAAACAAATCCCCATCATTGCAAAATTTTCACTAAGGAACAAAACAAACCCCCACATTCTAGTGCCAATGCAAATATTTTCTGTATGCCTACCTAGTCTTTGTGGATGTGAGCACGCATTTATCTGGATAGCCTAACTCTTAGAAGCACTGTCAATACTGCTTCCAAAGGGATAGAAAGTGGTATGGACTTGCTAAGTCTGAAATGACTGGCTAAAATCTTTTTAGTCACAATCATTGCCATAGCCTGAGGCTGAAGCCTGCATAAAAAGTGCATACAAATCTGGTAATATAACTTTTCAAAAAACAAATAAGTAAACTCTTTCAAATAACTCTGTAATGAGCTGCACTTTAGGAATAACTTGCTCAATTAACCTTCATGCTTTGACTAGTACCTTTCTGATGTCACATAAGGTCAGGGATAGCAGTTTAATGGATTGAAAAATAATTCAAATAACTACACAGATTCTAAGATACCTTAAAAATATATTGATCTTAACAAAATAGCCATTTGAAGCTTAACTGCAACTTCTAGCTCATATTCTGCTGGAATATTGACCAATTTTGAAAGACAAGCTTTAGTAATCTTAGAACACATTAGAAACAAAAAGTTACTGGCATGCATGTAAAAGATGGGCTGCCTGAATTTCAAAGCCACAGCTCCTAGAACAATTAATATCACAAATTTCTTGATACAGCATTTTGAAATAGGAAAGCATGCATGTTGTGCTGATCCATTTTTAAGTAATATGTTCTTTTTTTGCCTCCTTTTGCCCCCAAGAGAACTGCAATAGGGATGGAGAAGAAAGCCTAAGAGGCACACGAGTGCTTAGCGTGCTCCAATTGTACATACTGTACATGACACTGGTTGATTGCCCAGATTAACAGATGCAGGACCTCCTTCAGGGAGGCTGACATGACAAATCCCTAAGAATATGATGCCAAGAGTCATATATGGAACTTGAACAACCTCAAAGAAAAATATTTCTTTTTAGAATGATTTACTACACAATAACCCAAACCACTGAGGTGAGCACGTATCTATAAGCCCTATGTTTGGAAAACAGTTCTGTTGTTTTTTATGCAAAGTCTGCTGGCATTCACTAAATTATTAATATATTAAAATTTTGCAACAATCATTTGCAAAATTTTCTTTTTTTTTTTTCTTTTTTTTTTTAATAAAAAAGGTTGGACTAGATGATCTTGGAGGTCTTTTCCAACCTAAACGGTTCTGTGATGCGGTGATAAACTTCTAATCCTGCCAGTACGATGCACAAACTTAGGTGGTTTTTGTAGGATCTTAGAAAAAAACTTGAGACCTCCACAATTACAAGTTAGTATCTTCAACAACGCACTTCTACTCCTTCATTGTAATTACGCAACAAAAACGAGAGTTTTGCCTTCCTGAGGGAGATGCAATCTACAACTATTTCAGAAAAGCAGATGTACCCAACAGTTAAAAGGAAGGAAAGGAAATTGTGTTTTGATGCCAAGCTTCTGTTCTTACCTAACGGGCAAAAAAGAAAACCTTACGTACATTCAACAAACAGTTAATCCTGAGTTCATAAACCCGTAGGATAAGTCACAGTTCTCATCATTTGGAACAGTCCCATTAACTCCAATGAGGTCTGCTTATGGTAATGGACTACTTAAAGCAGTGAGTAGTTTTCCTGGGTGAACAGCAGCATCACTCAAGAACTGCGGCTTTTCAGGTGAGGAAAGTACGATCTGATATTGTGTTTTGCTCATCATAACCTGTTGCTGCTTACCTACTTTAGAGATAAACATGCTGCACAGAAATGCATTTACTTCTAAAACAGTACCATTGAAATTCAGTCAGGAAACTTTCAAACACAGTAAAGAGGGATGCAGTGCAGAGGACTGGCTGTAATTCTAACTTTGGACTCACAGCTTTATCGGATTTGTCAGATTTTAACAGCATACTAGCACAGCTATTAACTTCAGGCCATAAATTAACAAAACTCGCACCTGCAGATTGGTCCTTAGATTAGAGCACCTATGCCTGCCAGGACAGTATTGCCTCCCCGGCTTTAAACTGTATTTTCTATTCTACTGTGAGCATTTAACATACTGACTTCCACCTACATTTATAAAATCATTTCTCAGCCAAATCTTCCATGTTCAGTGGCGACAAAAATCCAGAGAAAAATACCAGAGAAGATTAAGGTTTTCACAACTTCCATAACATCTCCAATGAAATGGGGACCCATGACATGGTCTGAGTTTTATATGTTTTATAACCCCAGGGGACTTTCAAGCCATCAAAATTTCATTAGCCTCACAGCAGTCCTAGTACTTTCTTAAGCTGGACTGCTGGCCTCCCTATCAATAAATAAATCAACTGTAATCCTTTTTAGCGACTAAACTCTTCTTTGAAGTTGTATCAAACATCAGACACTCCTTGCATGATTTTAACCAGTGCAGAATAATGTCTTTTCTAACATATTCAGCATTCTCACACACAAAATATAAAACAAACTGTAGTTTTAATCTCATGGAGGGAGTTTTGGCATACTGTAACCAGATATTTTGCTTTTAAGAAAAAAACATTAATGTAAAGTTTATAAAACCAGCATACCTAAACTATCATTCTTCTGAAGTAGTGACCTCTTTGATAAAGTATAGATACAACTCTCTTAAGGAAATTGTGTGTGTGGTTGTGTGTGTGTATACACACATACATAAAAGATCATTAACCTAGGGTTTTACAAAAGACTCAAGGCAGTCAGTTTGAGTTGCAGCTGAAATACCAAGTCATACAACAGAATCTCCACTGCTGAAAGGAGGTGAGCATGCACTCCTATCTTCCTCTTTCAAAGCTTGCTTCTGACTCAAGATAAATTTTCCAAGCACGAGACAAAACACTTTTGAACTCCTCAGGTACCAGGCAGCATTAAGTCCAACACAAAAAGCAAAATCCCATTTGAGGCAGCCATCCTGCACAGGAGTCTTCAGCTAGAACCAACCATCAGAGGAAAAGCAATGACCACGACAGCTTTGGTTTTGTGTTCTCAAACTTAAGTTAAAACAATAAATAGGTAGGACAAAGCATTATTGCTTGTAATTTAAATAGAAGTGGTGGGCTTTTTTTTTTTTTGGTACAGAAGTGATTTTTTTTTTGTGATCACAAAAGTATCACAATACGTACACTCCCACATTGCTGTTTACCACAGTGTGTTACAGCTATTGCCAGAGGATAGAAATAAAATTGATGCAGCTTTTGTACAGCTGAGCAGACATGTTTAATAAATTAATAAAATGAAGTGTAGACATCCAGGCAATAGCCGTCACTCTGATTTTCATTGTTACTCATTTTTTCTTTATTTTTCTTTTGAATTTGTCGTATAGGAAGTCATGAAGTTAACAGCAAAATCATATTTTAACTCTAGTGAAGCTGCAAATCTTCTGCAAATAAAAAGAAGATAAAATGTTTTCCAAGATTTGTGCACTTAGCATTTAACACCACATCAGGTCCTGTTCATAACCTCAAGTTGAAGTAAAAGATTTTGCAAAGCTTTAAAAGTGAATCAAGTCAATTGTATTAACCTCTTTTCATTTAAACACTAAGCCTTAATATACAATGGTCATACCCCACATCCTACAAAGCTGCTGTTTAGATTTTTTTTGCAGATTTTAATTGCACAGTAATCCAGTCCCCCAGGCACATCAAAGGCCACATGCCCCTCTTCACCACGATTCCAATTGCTCTCATCAGCTAGTAAGTTTAAAGCATGATCAAATTTGTTTTCCAATCGCATGAGCCCTGTTAATAAGCTATTCTTTGTGTTCATTCATCCATTCTAAGATTCTGCAACTTCTCTGAGATGTCTTAAAAAGGAGTTTACAATGAAACCTTTGATTGCAAGCTGGCCTTGGGGATCAACTTTATCACCAGTTACTTTGCTGCTCCCCAAAGGGTAGCAGGTGACATGGCCCAAGAAAAAACAGAGCTAATCTTTTTTGTGATTAAACCCTTCCAAAATTACAGCTAAAACATCCCGCCCAAAGCTTGCATTAGTTAGGACTGATAGTGAGTATTGACTTTTCTAGGAAGGGGAGAAAAAAAATAAGTAGATAAATAATTCAAGGCCACTCCTTGAACTTTTAATGACTTGAAATTATCGAGTGTCAACCAAAACAGCAAACAAAACATTGATTTATATACGTGCATATGTGTAAGAACTTACCATTTTCACTGTCGGACTTGTTCTCATGTTCGGTATCAGTCAGAGTGAGGGCTGAGTTGGAACGGCTCGACAGACAGGAACTGCGCCCTGACTTGACCCCCCTGCCCCAAAGTCTCATGGCATGCTCTGGAGACATCACTCCTTCATTTTCAGTATCAGCATCTGACCCTGCACCGATAGAGTAACCTCTGTGGGGGAGCCCCATTTCCGCACAAAATGCCAGTCCTCGACGAGTTGCTGGTTCACAAACTCCTAACTGCCTTAGGGTAAAATTCTGTCCTGATTAGGGGAAAAAAAGATAACAAAACATGAGAATTAAAAAAAAAAAAAAACAAAAAAAAAACATAGCTAAAAGTAAAAACTCTTCATGTGTGTAATTTTCTCAGGCATCACACAAGGTGTTTTGTCAAAACTGCATGTATTACAATCAAGTGGTTCCTTTTGTCTCCAGCTCTCTGCAGCATCCCTTTTCATAAATACTACCATAGCACTGTTTTGTCAACTGCTTCAACACATTAAAAGTGTTCCTGGGTAGGAAGGAAACATAACAGAACCAGCAAACTAAGAGAAGCCAATTCAGCACATGAAAGGATTGAAAATAAATAGCAAGCTTTTATTTTTTCTTTTTTTTTTTTGACTTTTCAAAGTGTAAAAGCAGTGGAAGGTATTTGTACCTTTTTTTTGTCCAGGCTAGAGGCCTAAGCAACAGGATATTTTCCTGTATAGATGTCACCTAACGTGACAATGGAAAAACTAAATGGGAACACAACAAACGTGGTCTTTATTAGATCTCTCTGCCCTCCTTGAATACACAAATGTAAATAAATAGGAACACTGCCACCCATTACCTGCAGAACTGCAGTAAGTTATTTTCCCTCTCTCTGAATTCTGAGAAACAATTCAGGCTTTTACTGCTGAAGTAGAGCCTGTACATTTTAAACAGACTTTTAGCCTCTGTTTTGGGGCAGAGCAAGAGACATAAGTGAATCCCAAATGATTGTACTGATAAATTAGGTGCAATAAACTCATGACACATCAATAACTTAAAGTGTCTAAATTATGTGACACTCAGAAATGACTGCCTTTTTAATGGCTGTGTCTTCATCCTGCTTTTATGTCCATGGATTTAAGACACTGTATGATATATACACACTTGGCAAGCTCATTTGCATGCCTATACCCATAATGCTTTTCCACTCTAGCTCATAGTTATTTCATAGCTCTGAGAACAAATTAGAATACATATTCAATTTTTGAATCTGACAGGCATCCTAATTTCTCCAAAATTAGTCATTTAGCATAAAAATACACGTTAGTAAGATCTTTAAAGCTTAGAATGCAACATAAACAGTCTCCTCTCCATTAGAAACTAACAGAATTGCAGGAGTATGAATACAGAAATGTAAATAATTCTTGAAATATTAAGAGTTAATGCCCTGGCCATTAACATTTTTTAAGTGAGCCCGTTAATTACTTTATTGCTGTGGTCATATGAAGTTGTCGCTGAAAGTTTCTTTGCAGTCAGAACCCTAAATGAATTCCGACAACGACTTTCATAAGTAATGAAAATCTGTTACTACCATTAGGTACAAAGCAAACTGCATTTACTATGCTGCTGTGAATAAGGATTTGAGCGAAAATGCAGCTGGGGAGGTGCATTTCAAAATAAATACAAAAGGAGTAAATGCATCTATGACTAGGACTGAACAGTGTGAAGAGTTTAAGAACAGGGCATTACCATGTGCACTGACAGTACCTTGTCATTTTTAAAACTGTCATGCCGTGTGATGTCATGCCAGATTTTCAGGCATTGTGAGAGCTGAAACTCCGAAGAGAAGCAAACAGGCCAAACAAACCGCCCAGTGGTAAGAGGGTCAGAGCAGAACACAAGAAAGCATCTAGAATGCTTCTTATTTAGCATTTTGGCAAAATATGCTAAGGATGACAGCTTAGCACGCTGGTGTTATGCATTTGAAAAATTATCACACGAATCTAGGTTTCCAAGTGGCTCCTGAAGTCGGAACCAAGCACAGGAGGAGCCCACGTGCAGGCGTGCCTGTGCACGCACTCGCGCCCCGAACGGCTGCTGTGCGCTCGCAGCTGCACGTGCAGCGCCGTGTGGGTCCTAAAAACAGCGTTTTAGGGAGCAAAACGGAAAGAGGTGTTTCTGACCAGCAAGATTACTTGAGTTGGTAGCAAAACTGCCACCGACCTCCAGGCCACGAGGCTGGGCGTTACGCCTGGGTCCCTGCCGCCTCCTGGACCCATATGCCGGGAGGACACCGAGGGACCCGGACGCCGCAGCACCCAGCTCCCTGCACAGCCAGCATCCCTGTGCACACACGGAGCTTCGGAGACTACTGAACCCTTCTCTATTATTATTGTTTTTTCATTTTTTAACTATTATTTGTTAAACTCTTAAGCAAACTGTTATTTGTAAGAGAAACTCCTTCAGACACTCTACAGGAACACCCGAGGTCACTTCCTAGGAGGCTCGGTCCCAGGCACAACATACCGCCTAACCGCTACTAATGGATTTTATTTTTTTTAGTTTATTTTACAACAGCCTGCCTCCACATATATTTCCTGCATTCTGCCTTTTTTCCTTCTGAACGAGAGGAAAACCAAAAGGGCATGTCCCAGGGCCAAAATGAAGCTCCAGTGTAATTCTGAAGACAGAAAAGGGGGTTGTTTACTGCTCTCTCATCACATTCAATATATTAAAGCTTTTTCACTACACTGAAGTTTTACAGCATAGCCCAGAAATGTTGTAACAGCTTTAGAGACATCAGGCTCAATCATCTCCTGAATTAAGGTTTCCTAAAAGCTTTACTAAGAGGATTGTACTCTGTGTAAGTTGCCTATACAAATGAAAACAAACAAAAAGTTGACATGGAAAAATACGTATTTGTGTAGGAATTTATATCCCAAAGGAAATCATACATATGAGATACAAAAATTTTACACCATCTCAAGATTCCCTGACAACAAAAACAGGGAGTCTAGAAACTTTCAGGATCCAGGGGAAGCTAAACATAGCTGGGACACAGAATTAATGGGCGGTAGACACGAACGGGGGCTTTTACCTGCTAGTGAATGATACTACAAAAAAATTGAAAAGGAAGTTGTAGGGCTCAGTGGAAAAGATTATGAAGACAGGATGTTCTCCCTCCTATGCTCTTAACATTTCTAATTAACCTTTCCAGGATGACTTCAATGTGAGGGATTTAATCATCAGTTTCTTACACTATACACACATTTGCAATTTCTCCCACTGACAATAGGTGCCTCAACATTTCCTAACGACCCCAAAACAACTTGGAGATTGTAATGAACTAATTTCTGAGAAGAAAACGTAGAAGAAAGAGTAAATAGATATTGATAATGCTTTGTGGGTTTTTTTCCTTACCCTTACAAGAAGTATGAAGTGTAAAATGGAGAAAAAAAATAAACACAATGTTTCAAGGAAACTTGTTTGGGAGACAACTCTGGGGTTTTGGGATGATTTGGAGTGATGTTAGGTTTTGAAAACTGACAACAATGCTGTTACTACCACTCCACCATCAGATACTGCCATCTCTCTTGGCTAGGCATATCAATTTACAGTTAGCATAAGGACTGCTGACACCATCCACTTGTCCAGATGAACAAAATTAACATTATAACTAGAAAATAACTTGCAGGGGTTTCTACAGCAATCACCGTTAAAAACACAGCATTTGCCAACAGTGACCATAGACACCCACCTGAATGACCCATGTATGATTGGTGCACCTCTAACTACAGTAAATACATACAAAAAAACACATCAGTATAATTTTAATATATATAAATTTTAACTTTTATATATATATATATATTTATTATTATATATTGTTATATATTAATTATACATTTATTTATTTTTATATAAAAATATAAATATATATATAAAATATATATAAATTTCTCTGCCAGGACCACATACGTTGTATTTGTCTAGAAATGTAAACAATTTCATTAATCAAATACTGCATATATAAACAAGCTCAATGTATGCAGAGCTGCACATTATTTTAGAAAGTCAGAATTTCACAGCTGAAATTAAATGGAAATCTGTTGTACTTGTGCCATATTTGTTCCACTGGCCTAAATTAGAGAAGCTATTCAAAGTCTTCCACAGTAACTTAAGCTTCAAGTTGGAAATGTTATCTGTGGAAAACGTTTTCTAAAGGGAACTACTGAACAAAATAAACAAATGTCCCATGGTTCCTTAGTTGTCAGCCGTTGTTCTAAGTTTGATCTATGATAACACATGGATATTCTCTTAAAATGACAAACCATGAAATGGGAAAAGAAACTAACAGAAGATATGAACAAAAAGTAACCAGAAGAGAATTTGTCAGCACCTCCAGACACCACCACTGACCTTAGTAATCCATTAACCACTGCAAAGTCTACAAGTCAGGTTTTAGCAACAACTTAGCAACAATTTTGCAAATGGAGGAAAGAAAACACCCCCAAACTAAAGAGCATCCAAAGCATCTGCCTAGTTAGCATAAAAATACACCCCCCCACACACACACCCCTCTTCCAAACCTGAGAAATTGTAGTTTGAGTGCCTTTGCTGCCTTTGGTTTTGTCTTAACAAGATAGAGATGGTAACAAAAAGGCAGAAGTCCCAAACTCACCCATGCCGATACTCAGCCGCGTGCCTTGGCTTTAGTTCTGCTCTCACTTCAGGTTCTGATGAAGTTTCATTCCCCTTCTGCTGTCTCTGTGTCCTTCATTACTTGTCAGTCCCTTTCCAATCTTAAGACTTTGCACTACTCTTCCTTTGTATCCTGCAAATTGGCTGGACTGATCACTTTACTAATTCCTAAAAAATACAGCATTCAATCACGTGCAAGTAAAAGATGGAAAAAAGGGGGTTCTTCATGTATAATGATAAGTAGCAGAACTGTCCCTTCTGTTCTCAGACTAGACAGCCACTACTGGACCACTGAGAAGATGACATCTTCTTAGATGCTCAAAGCAGAGCTGCAGTGGTTTAGCAAGAATCCCAAGCAATCCTCTGAGATCTGAAACATTAGCTAATACTAAGTGTTAATTCTGACTGGTATCTCAAGGAAAAATATATAACTTCGCTGTAAATAAAATATGATTTTTTTCTTCTCCGTTTACTGAGGGCAAAGAGAGCATGTCAGACTTTCTAAGGCAGTCCTTTCTAAGAAAAGGTCTTGAGAGGAAGGACATAAAATTGGAAGCAAATATATTGTAAGAAAACAAATTTGCTGGAAATGAAAGGATGAAGATTTTAGCAAAGGAACTGGCAAAAGATAGAGGCTCTGCATGCTCTATAAAGCTCCGATAAGAAGTGTACAAATGCTGTCTTTAGAATTCAGAGTGTTAGGCAGGTAGAATACGGTTTCAGAAAAGAGAGAATGAGTAATAGATGTGATACCATTCATTCTCTTGCACAAACTCCCAGTATATTTACTAAACAGGAGCTTTCCAAGCTGTACTTGCAGAGTTCTGTTTGCCAGCATGCAAGAAACTGCAGTGAAGACTGACAAGTAATAAGCTTTGCCTGTGTTAACAAATATTTTTTCTGATTTTTTTTTTTAATTATTTCCTTCTGATTTTCTTTTTTGGTTTTGTGAAAATTATCTATGAAATTTAAACCACCCTAGTCCACCGAGTCGCATTTTTATCCTGTTTTTAATTCCTGTGTTTTTCTCCTCACTCATTACAACCTTCTTCCTCATCACTTCTTAATCTCAACCTGTTTCTCAGCCTTTCTGATCTACTCACTTTTCCATCTTAACCCCCTTTTTTTGCCGTTATCTGATTTAGAGTGGAGCTGTAAGATTCATATGGAAGAACGCTGCTTCTCAATATATCCAGTAAACTACATTACAACAAACAGCATTAAATTGTATTAGTCTGAGCAAACATTAACCATACAGTTCTCCCATTCCTTACGGGTTTTCAAAAGCAGGTGGGGAACTAAGTCACCGTGGCAGTGACTCCCGAGAGAGTTAGCGCCAGCTACATGGAGTTCTGTGAGCTGCACTTACTGTGCCACTTCTGGTACAAGAGTTTTACGTGAGAAGACCCAAAACTCGAGCCATTTCTACCAAAAATACCCACTCTTACTGTTTTAAGGGAACTGAAGTATTTCAAACCTGGTATTTAGACTAGCCATTTATTCATACAGGCATTAAGCTATAGAACCACAAGGAACACTGGTTTAAACACTAGTCTGGGAAATTTTTGTTTTAAGAAATAGAGCAGAATAAATGCAAATGGAACAAAATATCTTCCTGCCACTAGTTTTCCAAATTGGGGTTCAAACACGCAAACTCTTCTGTGCGGTCCAGGGGACTCAATTTTATTCCCTTTTAGGCTTGAGGGTGGCAGGGGATCCTCAGTACTAATCCACAGACGAGAACATAAGAAGCACTTCTTAATCCAGTATAAGGATAAAGGACTGTTCATCAAGCCCTTCTGAAGGTACCGCAGAGTAAGATTAAAGTCAATTGAAGATAATTTCACAATTGCACAATTCAAAGCTTCGAGCCACAGCACCAGCAATCATGTTCCAGAAAATGAATTACTAATTCAAACATTACAGTTCCAAATTGCTGGATTTTATATAAAAATCTGGTTTTCTGAATATGATTAAATAATATACAATCTAAATTAAGGGAAAATAGCACGGCTGTCCAGAACATGGGCGGCAAGGAAAAAAAGAGGATTCTGTGGATTTAAAAAAAAAGAAATATAACTCCATGAGTAGCAAGGAATGCAAAGTCTTGATCACAACCAGAATGGCAGTATAGACATTTTAGGCCTCTGTCTTAATCTCTGGATTCTGGGACCAGTGCAAATCATCAACATCTCAGCATCCATTTATTACAAAATACAAATAAAGCCTAAATTTGATAGATGTGAAGAAAATATGACCCAAGGGTATGCAATGCAGAGATGATGAATATCCAGTCTGCAGAGAGCCTAAAACCACCAATCTGACAGGTATGAACTGCCACATTACGGTCAGTAGGATGCTAATGACATGACATATGGCTTGAAGCAGGGAAAGAAGGTGAGGAGGAAGGAGGCAGCATGGAGAGAAGGATACAAAATAGAGCTTGGGCTCACTGCCGTTCCTCCAGATGGGGAGGAGAGAACTCTACACCGTCCCTTCTGCCTTTCCAGGAGAAAAGGCACGTCTGCCACCACAAGCGAGTGGACAGACCCACAGAGGGATATGTCTCACAGCATGGTAGAAAACTTGATTAGTTCAGCAGGCTCAGAACCGGTGTCAAGAAATATGTTTCTGACTCAGAGTAGCCCCATACATTTCTATTTGCGGAATTTCATAATTCTGCAAAGAATTCTGCACATCCACGGGAATCTTTTCTACAACACATGAGCGGAATGAGGCTCTCGGACCGTCACTGTAGGGAGGCACAAGAAACAACAAAGAATAACAGACCCAAGGACCTCTGCAGAAAACCTCTGTGACTCCCTCTCTCACGCACACTTCCCTTCATACACCCCAACAGGGGTTGCATCCTGTAACCCCCTTACAAAATGTAGTGCAGTGTAGGCTTAATTTAGATTTTCTAGCAGAACATCCATTATGCTGAAGAAAAGAAAGGGTTTATGACGCAGACATGTTTGTGGCACAGCAAATCAAAAAAGTACAAACACAAAACATGAGGCTATCATGTTCTGATGGCTCTTCCATTTCCTCTTTTGGCTTTAAGAAGCTAAGTAACACTAAATACTGGCTCTCAACCATTTTAGACTACTTTCAGAAAGTATCAACTGTCCAAGGAATTACTCCTACTTTACATCTCTGCTTCACTTTCTCCATTAATTTGCCAGTGATGGAATAAGCAATCCCTCACAGGCTGGCCTAGAGTCCTGACTCTCAGCCCTAAGCGCTAAATAAACCAACAGACAGGACTCCTCAGCCTCTTCATCCCTCGCCCGCCCTGCCTCCGACTGCACACTTCTCCAGCTTTATTCTCTCCATCGACGTTAACACCCTGAAGTCATCCTTCACAGCCACACATGTGATCCATTTATCTCCCCAGTTCTCTGGTCGGACTTTATTACAAACAGGAGCAACATATACATCTCACTGTATGAGCTGCAGAATGATACAAGAGCAACTACAGACCTTCTACAATATCTTCCTTTCCATGAGGCCTAAAGTCCTTGTGAAGGCCCCTTGTTCACCTTAAAAATCCCTAATCATTATGATCAAGAACCTAATTCTTTTGTTTTACAGCTGGACTAGTAAAAGACAAAGTTTTTACTCTGTGGACCAAGGCCGTGTAGAAATGCCTGATCAAGCAGTCTACTGCCAATAACCAAGGTTGATTTTTCCCTGGAGAATCACAATTTCCCTTTGTCTCCAGATCCATAGCTCATCTGCAGACCATGACCCACAAGGGGCCAATTTCAACTAGATGAATACCTTAGAGAAAGTGTTTGTATCACCGAGCATGAGCTAAATATACTCCTAATCAAATGAAAGTGAAATGTTTTTCTTAGTACCACTCTGTAGCTAATAGAATAACTTTAGAAGTCAACAGATCCTTATCACCTGGAACCTGAAAACCAATTAACTTCTTATTGTTGCTTTAAGAAGTAACTAGTATAGCAATGTAAGATGATAACATTACTTAGCACTTACAGCGCTTTTCATCTTCAAAGCATTTTGCAAACATAAACTAATTAATCTTCCCAACATGCCTGTGAGGTGGTTAAGTGCTATTCCTGTATTACAGAGAAGAAAAAAAAACAGCAAAAAACCTCTGGCAGAAGGTTACGTGCTTAGCTCAAGGCCACAAAATTATCCAGAGCACACTGGCACTGTATGCTTCTCACAAAAGTTACCCACTCAAATCAGGCAGATACTGCAGGTGGCCGTGTTTTAGCATAACAAAGAAGTATCTGTCAGAATCACAGTAAGGATACATTCTGCACTGCCGCTCGGAACATAAAACTCTAATTCTAATAGCTGCCTTAGATTTCGAGAGACGGCACTTGCAATGTCACTGAATGGTGATTAATTTGCTCATCAGGAGATCGCAAAGTCACTTGCATATCATTTCATACCTTCTTGTAAATAACCTGCAAAGCAGGCTGATTCGGTTCTAGTGAGAATCCCTTGCCTACTCAATAGTCAAAATCAGCTCATCAATAAGGCACAGGTAGTGGAAGGTCAAGAACAGCCTTGCCTATCTATCCTCCCATTGCCTCATACGGGAAAGTTTAAAGTACATGAGCTTTAGGTTTAAAACCACTACCATTTAAATCCCTTAATCCTACAGTTGACATTTATGGTGACTAAAAAGATTAATCATTTTGCTATCCAAATAAGTCATTTTAAGTAGCTAATATTTAAAAGCTATAAACTTTGGAGCGCTATTACATCAGGCTAGAAGTTGCAATTCATGCTTAAGGTTTCTGAGGTCTTAAAAATGAATCCCTGACAATATTTAACATCTTAAATAATAAAATTGTCCTAGCATATATATCACTATTTCAGGTCCTTCTGTTGCTGAATGGTGAGATTTTTCCAGCACCTAAATCTAATTGTCATGGGAGTGACATCTGAACAGTAGCTACGATTCATCAGCACAGCGTAAAGTACTGTACATGGCTTTGCTTTTCAGCAACCTCGTATCAGTGATCCAGCATATTGTGAAGGAAAGAAACTCTTTTTCTTTGCTTCTTTGTTAAGTTCAGCCCCTCTTTTTGCAGCTCCATGGAGT
The DNA here is from genome assembly GCA_013399115.1 of Anseranas semipalmata. NCBI lineage: Eukaryota > Metazoa > Chordata > Aves > Anseriformes > Anseranatidae > Anseranas > Anseranas semipalmata. The sequence goes on from VXAA01002092.1 coordinate 1,089,854, forward strand.
TATTAGGCTCCTAAGTATTCCAGAAGAGTAAAGATACAAAAACATGCACACAAGTACTTTTCTTGTAAAAACGGAAAGCGGCAGCATGAAAAGAAATTCATGTTGAGGCTTTGCCGACAACGAATCATGCTGAATGATAAACTCAGTGAACTCATTCTCGCTGCCAGCTATTAAGACCAAGTAACTACCTCCAGGCTAAACTGTAGATGCATCAAGCTTTCAAAAAGTAAAAATTTAACAAAACCTGCACTACCTCATCAGCTCTTCTATTAGCAAAAGGTGTCCTGCGAATAAAATACAGTTTTTGCATAGTTCACAAACAGTGCTGTAACTATTTTGTATGAAAATATGAACACGCACAAATCTACAGTGTATCCTGCCACCTGTGCTCATGGTTAGTCTCCCATTCCCACAAAAAATCTTGCTGACTTGGTATTTGGACCACATTGTAAGATTATTATACTGTCTTGCAACAAAAAAACATTCTTTGAAATAGAACGATGGCTACTTCATAGGTATCGCATATTCCTCTCTTCCTTTCAAAATGTATCCAGCGATGAATAAAATACAGTTTTTGCATGCCTGTATTTTTCTTGCTAACATAATACACCCGCATAAAAAGCTTTTCAGTCTTGCAGGTTTGATTCACGATCACCCTCAAATTCCTTGCAAATTATTGTATTAATAATTCCAATTATTTTTTTCCAAATGCAATTTCAAAAATAGAATTTACTATCTGCAGTTCTACAATCCTTCCCCTCCTAATCCATAGTCATGCAACACTTTCAGACATTTTTGCATAGCACTCTCCTATGTACATTTTATCACTTCACACAGCAATTTAATTTTGTAAACACAGGGATTTCTCTCTGAGCAACAGAGAAATTCAACTTTATACATTCAGCTTTAATCCTCAATTCAGCAAGATACTTGGGCATATTCCAAAGTATAAGCATTTAGGTTGCTGGATTCAATTAGAGATGTTGTATATTTAAATCAGACTGCTTATTATAGTTGGGTACTTCGAAGCATAAGTAAATAGGTATCATCTTCCTCTCTAACACAAACAGCAAACAATCATATCATCACACCTTGGAAAGTAAACAGGCTTTCATAGTGCTCTATCCACTGTCAAGGATGAGATTAGCTATCTTCTCACACACGCAATGTAAAATTGAGTATCTAACTTAAAAATACTTTTAATGAAAAAAACTCTGGTCTTTATTTACATGACTGGGTATAGAGTTTAATTACTCACACATGTACCATTTTTTTTTAATCTTATGTGGGGATTAAAAACAAAGTGAAAATAAATAACTAAATTAGAAGTTCTAAAAACAGTAGGCTAAATAATCCTCGTCTGAAGACTTTAAAAACAAAACCAGTCTTGCAACACATGAACGAGCTTGAGAAGAGGGGAAGGAGAACCTTCTCTCCCCTTGAAGTTAACTGAAAGCATGTTGCCTAGATCAAGTCACTTTCTAAAAAATGCATACCCACTCTTCCAATCTTGTGAACTGGGTTTCAAAATAACAAGATACTCCTGGTTATAAAATAATTTGATATTAAAATAATTTATTATTTATTTTAAATGCTGTTTTTAGAAATAAAAGGAGAAACATACTTTTAGGCTGTTACCTCAATTTATGCAATTAATCTCATGCAAGAGAAATTCAGTGGACAAGGAAAAAGATTCTGTGAGTGGAGCTGACGATTGCAGAACTTCTTCTCCACAGGTAAAGATTTCCTGGGATAAAGGTACCACTAAATGGGGCACACCTATCTCCCACAGCAGCATCCCCTCCTGAATTCTACCATGGATTTCGGGAAGCAGGAAGCACAAACACATGTATTGAAACGAATCAGGAGGAAGAGGTGGTAAATTTCTGAGACATTAACAAAAAAGTTTTGAAGGGCTTTACCCCACAATATCTGCTGTAATAACTCACTGACATTTTTCAGTTGTGCCAGATTTGAGAGACTCAAGAAATTCATGTAACTGCTCCAGTAGCTTCCCAGTGGACACTGGAAATTTGATAATATTTTACACAGTCTGGGCAAAAGAAATGAAACACTGGTCAACAGTAATTTTAAAAATTAATTTCCACTTAAAGGCATTTATTAACACTTGCCTTTTTTGCTTACAGATCTATTTCCTGTTGGTTTGGGAGTCTAGGAATGTAATTAGACTTTCAAAGAAGCTACGTATCTGCACTCTATTTCTAGACAGAACCAAAAAAATAAATATAGGGAAGCAGGTTTTATATATTATTTAAAAACCTTTAGAATGACCTTGAACACCTTTTCCACCAAACGCTTCCAATGCCAGAAGCAGTATATTCTCTCAAAGATGAATCAAAGGAACACAGTATCGAAGACTGCAAAACAAGCCCTTTCTAACCTGACCCTATCAAACCTGCAGGTAGTCCCCAAAGGTGCTAAAACAGCAAGCATTAGAGGAAGCCAATAAGCCATACAAGAAGAATTGAAAGGACAATGAGAAAAATCAAACGGACACAGATGACAGCGCTGAGACCACTGAAAGATGAAGATGACACCACACATCTCAGACCTACAGATGTGTAACTTATTGCATATTGGGCAATAAGTATTAGCTAAGTGTATGTACTTTTCTGAAGAAAATGGAGAGGAAAAAAACCCGCAAGCCTCAGTGCTTCATCATATGTGACATGCTAGATTACTTAATTTCTTCCATTTCTTTATTTCTGTTTAAAGAGAACAGTAGTCTATTCAGGGAAGTTTGTGAATTCTTAGTTAGGCAACATTAAACAAACAGTGTCTATTTTGATATAATTTTGTCACTAGTACTATGGAAGTGTCTATAGTACGGGCCTTGGAAAACTTCATTCCTCTTGATTTTTCCTCCGTAAAGTAACAGGATCAAGGTGACTAATGACTTAAACTTGAAAGTAGTGGATGACCTGAAGTTTCAACACATCACAGAAACCAAAAATACACAGCAGAAAGCAGACAGACTACAGTAGCAGCAATCCTCAGTTACATGAGCCTAAGAGAAATATTTTTATTTCCTTTGCAAACATTTGTAGGGAAAAAAGTCAACACCATCTGCACAGCTCTAATTCTAATGTAAAGTTATTCTACTTGGAACAAAGAAAAACCACCAATGGGGAAAAATACTTTTAAACATTTCTAAAATTAAAACTAAAGACTTCCTCACAAGAAGAAAGCTTTCTATATCTACCCCTAAATCTATTTTTGTTTCCTTAAAAAAGAGAGGATAGCTTTATGCAGAAAACTGACGTTTCATTTCACACAGCTCCTGGCCTATCTTTATTCTTTGGGATAGCTGAGCTGCAGTACTCCACACATTCCAACATTTTCTTTTCCTTATATTAACTAGTTTCATTGTGGAAGCGTAGAAATGCAAATTACAGAGATCAAAATTTTGAATCTGAAAGCGATGCATGAATGCTTGACCCTAACTGGAGATAAGTGAAACCTCACAGAATCAGAAGGGACCTCTTGAGACACTCTAGTCCAAACCCTCTGCTCAGGCAGCGTCAGCTACAGCAAAGTGCCCAGGACCATGTCCAGTTGGGTTTTGGATATCTCCATGGGTATTTAACTCTCTCATATCTCTCCAGTCCTGGACTCAGAAATTTAACACTGAGAGATAGCAACCAGTTAGCATCTGGTTAGACATCATAGATATCCACTAAAAACAAGCAAACAAACAAAAAACAACACAAACACACCTCAGAGGAAGAAATAATTTACCTTACTAATTTACGCTACAGTGCTCTATTACTGAATTATTATATTAATTGTACACAAATCCACACATACCGTATTTTTCAGCAAGCCTATTTATAGGGCCTTGTGTTCTTGGAACAGTTGTATTCATTTATTTTGATTAATTTTGAAGCTATTTACATTTTAGGGATAGTGGAGTAGCAAGCTCTTGGGACAATCCATTAATTAGATGAATTTATGCTGGGGGTCTAGTTTTTAAACTGTAAGGCCTGAATACTTCACACTTGAAATCACAACGTTGTCACTGAGCCATTGCCCAACATGGGCCATTTATGTAACTTTCCTGTGCGTCATATATTATTTATTTCAAAGATGGTGCATAATGCTTTCCCATCTTTGTAAAATATTTAGGGAGATACAAATGAAGTGTACTGTGCCTGTAGACTATTCCTAAAACTGTTAAAACGGATATAATCACATACTCTTCCCGCAGCAGGAATGCCTTGTTACTAATGAATTATACACTGTTCATATAAAAACCTCTTGCCTACCTTGTCTGGTATACTCATCTGCTTCTCGGTGGACCAAGTCTTTTACCCGGTTTCCATACAGCAACCTAGAGGAATCATGATCAAAAGCTTTCAGGGTTTCACTCGAGCTGTAAGACTTCTGCGTAGGCACTCTGCACTCCTCATTTTCTGTGGACGAATTCGTGTAGCGCCGCTCCTTGTCCCGCCTGCTCTTTGTCAGGGAGCAATAAGGCCTACGTTCTTTCACATCCATACTTCATTCCTTCCGTGTGCGCATCAGCCCAGCCTATTCGGAATTCTTCTCTACATTCAGCTCACTTCCACCTAAAATAAAATTAGAAAGACAAGAGACGATGTGTTACGATGTTCTCTGCTTGCTGTGACTTCTTCCCAACTACCTGACGCAGAAGGAAAGGCCTGATCGACAGCGGGCGAAATGCAGTCCTGTCATGTTTGCAAGGCTTCCAACAGCTTCACGTACAAGCTATCCTGGCGAAAAACTAGCCAAGAAATTCCCGTTAACAACAGTACAAGACACGGTATGCTTCTATTTCTATATAGAAGATTAGAAGACCAAAACCAGACTGAAATCTGGGTGGGAGGAAAACTCAGCTTTTCAGCTTAAAGAACGCCTTACGTGCTTGAAGTCTTTCTATCTGCAAATACGTCGGTTTCGCTTTTTCTGAGAAAGGCGTATGCTCCAATGGGAAAGATTTATGCTTTTTTCTCCTGCTTGTCAGAAACTTCTGGTTTTACTGTCTGTTTCTGATATACAGACTTCTAAAATTTTTATTGTCAATTCTATTCTTTTAAAAATGCTCTCATCAAAAATATACACACAATTTCTGAGCAAGGTACAAAAACATTACAGGTGATATGCAGGAGGCTTCTCTCAGGTAGTATGTTCTATGTAACTTCTGCTGGAAAGCAAGTAAATATTTCATTTGAAAATGACAGTCAGGAGTAATTTTTCCTTTCCATCATGTTTTTGAGGAACATTACAGTAAGAATCTTATTTCTATTTATTTATTTTTTAATGTTTCATTCCAATTAGTTTTCAAAACAAGGCTTCTCAGTTCCATCTCATGGGCCCTGCACACAACAGAAATGTCTACAGTTCTGACAGGGTAAGAAATACTTTGGAAATTTTGCTGTTGTTTTTAAACAGAAGAGCTAAATTAAAATAAAGAACATAATTCATATATTTAAACAGCTGACAAAACATCTAAATGAAGAACAGTTTGGATGATTTTAATACTTCGTAGCTGAACCTATTAACTGAAGCTTTGATATTTCTTGCTCAACACCTCATATATTAGGGCTCTCTGCTTTGTCTCAAGAACTTTCTCCTTGGTGCTCCTCTATATTTAACGTACTTAAATACCACAAATGATTATTTTGCAAAGTATTATCAGTCAAGTCAAGTGATGTGGAATTAAAATGATAGTTTGCAGCACATATCACAAAGCAACATCCAACTCCACTGGCACCCTGTTCAGCAAAAACAAGGTTGCTTTAAAACACTTCACCTGCTTCATTTTAAACATTTAATATCAAACTAATTAGTTGTCACTCCTGAAATGATTTTTAGAGAGTATTTAATTTAATACTGAACTATAATTCAAGTTATTGAATGGCAGGTCTTTCATCATCCTATCTATTTCAAAATTCTCTGAAAAGCTCTCACATTTCTTGACCTGTCTGAATCTCAATTTAGACTAAAAGACAAAGCTATGAAGCCTTCCATTTGAGCCAATTCTCTTCGATATTTATTACATTTTCAAGTGTTCTTCAAGTGGTAAAAGAAACTGAAATATTTGTACGTGGGCAAGAAAATTGAAGTAGTATAATAGTTTACTCAATTTATGACTATTCAGATGTCTGCATGTCTGTGCAGCCTATCTTTTTACTGTATATGAAACACTCAGATTTTAAAATATTTGATTGACTAATGAATGCAAGTTCTTTTCACGTAAAAACAATTTTCTAACATTTTGTGAACTTTGTTTTACTAGCATTAAGCTGAACTGTGATTTTAAAAATCATTATTAATGGGTACACACAGGTATTCTTCTGCAGTGTAAAGATTTTCACGTGAAAGCATATCTCCCCTTTCATCTATGTGTTTCAAGACTTTAAAGAGCCACTAATTCCTAATGTCTAAATTGTGCCATGGGAAAACTGGCGTGCACTATCATCAAAGACTAAATAATTTTGATTTTTTTCAAGTTTTCAGGCTTATGTAGCTCCTTCCTAATATTAAAAAAAAACAAAAACACCCTGTGCACAATACTTCGTTACTATACCAAGCTAAAATCCTCAAAGATTTAAATCTACGCTGTAGCATGAGAAACAACTGATCTGCTTCCCACAGAAGTCAATGAATTCAATAAAACATCAAAAGGCAGTTTTCTGGGTTATCTATTGCCTCTCCAGGCAAAGAATGAAAAGGTTAAAAAAAATACAAGCTGTTTAATAGCACCAGATTATTGAGACACTTTGACAGTGAGTACACTACCATGATGAACAATGAAGGCTAGTGGATTTCTTGTGGGCATTTTGATAAAAACAAAACAAAACAGAACCATCAGATTTAAGAGCCGGATCTTTTTGAACCTGACATTATACGAAACACCTGTTTACCTTCGGTAACCTTTAACTTCTGAGAAGCTAGTAGTATCTCTCAGCAAGTTTTAGGAAACATTTAACATCCTTAGGCTCATGCCTTTAAATTTTTTTCATCAATGAATTAATATACATATCAGAGAGAAGGAGACAGAATAAAAGCCATCTTAAAGATCTGTCTACAAATAAATGTCCTGTACCACAATCAAAAAACAGACAGAGAAAGAGAACACAAATATATGTACAGAATACAGAAATATATCAGCATTAACAATTAATTATTAGACCAGCAATGACAACTCAAACAAGGGAAGATTTGCAGATAGCTTTACAAGATCTGAACCATAAGTCTTAAACAAAACATCCCACCGCAGTATTAAGTACTGTGGCAGTCTCAAGGCTGTACAGGACTTATTTGTCCCACCATGAATCCCCTCCCACACCCCCAGTTTTCAAAAGACACCTTTCTCCCCCCGCAAATTTGACCAACATTTTCAGTTAATGATAAAAATATCCTAAGAAAAAATCCTGTCTGTTATTGCATCTGCTTAGCTGCTTTATTATAAAGATCACTATAGTTACAATAAAAAAAAACTCTCACTCAAATCTTCAGATTTAACTGAACCTACTGGTAGACAAATTTCAACACATTTCGTTTTTTTCTTCTCCTCGGTTTTCAGCCACATAAAAGCTGCATCCCAGTGGGAGTTACCCAAATGCACTGACTAGCTTTCTTTCACTATGCCTTAGAAGAAGCTCAAACGAAATATTGGTAATGAGTACAATACAAACACAAGGGAACACAGCAACTAATTTGATGCATGAGCAGTTTTTTTGACAAATCAGATTAAAATTTTAAACCAAATAAAATTAAATTTATTTTGTGATATGTTACAAAAACACTTGCCTTCATCTGCAAGTAATTTTTGCCCATATGTCAATATTTATGGTCCACCAAATAGCTTTGCTCAAATTAAATGAAAGAAAGAATTTTCATAGAGCAATATTTACAAACCTATTGAACCACTAACTCACCCACTCGCAAGAGGATGTCAACACAGCCATGCTAAATACTGTTACATGTTGAATTATAATGCTAACTTGAAATGGCCTGCATATACTGAAGAAAATTGAAAGTTAACTGATTGATGTATGCCACTGTTTCAAGTGTTTGTCTAATGCTTTTCTATTTATGAAAAACTGAGGATGCTCATCTGTGTCACTGACTGTTGGGATCTCCTATGACCTTTTTAGTGATCTGACCAGTGTTACAGGCTCCTGTTTGGATTAAACGGGAGAGAGGACGTTAATCACCAGCCCGACGTGTCAGCTCTTATATATTCCTGCCCATTCCATTTGTGTACCTTGCTTAGCTGATGGCAGCCCCAGTCAGACCGAACATTCCTACTGTCACTCCAGATTTTAAAAAACATTCAGAACCATAAACAGCAGATGCCTGATTTTGAATTAATACTTACTTATTTCTTCTAAAATTAATTTAGAAGGGAAGCAGGAGAACCAAAGCAGCATCTCCAGTACGTGACTAGGTCATTGGGACCACAGAACTCATTCCCTTGTGTGCAAATACTTGCACACAATATTTAATTACTAAGTCAGATAAGGTATGTACAAATAGTAATTAAAACAATCAAGTTGTTGTAAGATCGTAATTCCCTCTTTTATTCAAAGCGTTGTAGACAGCCCGAGCGCGCAAACCAAACCAGAGCACACGGCACACTCGCACACAACCATCGACGCGACAGTGGGAGCTCCAATGACTGCACAGAAGGCTCAGAAACAGACAAAGCTGACTGATGCAAAAGTAGTAGTTCTACATTTTATTTAAAAATCTCCAAGATAGCCTTTCAGTTCCTCTTAATCATATATTGCAACGTGAAATAAAGTCACTGTAGTGAAAAGAAACAATTGCTTAACTTCTTACAAACAAAACAAAACAAAACACCTCGACACTGAAGCCCTTCACTGCAATACAGGAAAAGTATAGCAGACACAAAATGTAGTATACATTTTAATTGTCAAGATGTAAATGAGGACTTAGGGTCATGCGACAAGAGTGTTATCTAAAACATTCAGCTACAACTTTAGCGTGCCTGCAGGCCTTTTAACTGTTATGGAAAACTATTGCATTTAATTCAGCCCGAGTTCCCCCAAGCGTTATTACAGTTTGGCAAGGGGACGGAAATTCTCCCAACACACACAGTGCTCCCTACCCATCAGAATCTTCTTCCAGCATAGGAGCTGGCTAAAACAGTAAGGTAACTGATTAAGAAGCCTAACCATATCTTGATATTTTATGTCCTTTAATATCCAAAAGCTACACAGACACAAAATAACAAAAAGGTATGAAAAAAGATACTTGTTACCAAAACAAAGAAGTGATAGTTGTACGGAAAAAAGACTATGCACTGCTTGTGTTGATTTATGGATCTGCTACAGCATATATTATATTCCCTTTGAATGTGTATAGCCATTTCAGACAACGCAAAACATAAAAAGCAAAAATTGAATTGGTTTTGAGAATAACAAAGAGTATTATTTTAACATATACAGTGCCGGAATAGAAAACATTTCAAAAATGAGAGGATAAAATGTGTAGATTTCTTTGCTACAGAAGAACAGTAATGAGTATGAGATATGGTTATAAGCACGGCCAAGCAAGTCCTCTCTACTCGGTCTTGCAGGCAGTGAGCTCCGCTAACAAGAGCCACACGCTGCTGAGAGCAGAACTCCATCTTCCCTCCCTGAGGCAGGAGGCACCGAGCTGTGGAAGAAACTTAGGCATTTAACACAATCTTCCCTCCAAAGACATAAATCTAACAATTTAGGCATTCCTAACACCGGTATTCATGGTCGCATTCAAAAGCCTGCATTATTACTGAATTACTATTATTTTTATTACTAATTACTATTATTATGAATTAGGAATCATTGATCCTTCCACATTGATCCCTTAATACAGGCACAGTCTGAATTGTGCTTGCTTTGGTCAAGAACAAATTTCCTTTCGTGATACACTACTACATAAACACGAGCAGGAAAAGCATAGCAGTACTTCAGCAGGAAGAAGCAGGCTCTTATTTCTGTTTGAAATAAGAGAAGAGGATTGTACAGGTTGGGAGTCAAGACGGCTCCTATTGTCAGCAGTGAAAACAATTGCTACAAATAACATGTACATAGTTCTACTGAATTATTTTAAGGTATTCAGAATACTTGTTTATTAATGTAAATATTACATTAATTACAATTTGAACTAGTTATAATACTTGCGTGCCTTTTAATAGCAAAAGAGCAAAGCAAATTCAGCTGGCTATGTAGTAACAAGCAGACCAAAAATTCTAAGTGCAATATACAACAATCAAACAGAAATTAAGAAAGTTTCTTGTCCACAGAAGACAATCACAATTCACACAACTAATCACCCATAAAACCTATTACAAACAAATACTAAGAAAAACTCAAAAGGCATAAAAGAGTGATGAAATTTCCACTTCAATGGCTGATAAAGTGAGATATGTCAGAAATCAACTGAGCTGGAAAAATGACACTTTGAAGAGGTGCTTAGGATGATCTGTAGCCATGGTGTGCCATTAGTCAAACTGATGACTCTTAATACATGGATATTTCAGGTCATCATATCCAGAAACTCAGTTCTTAATATTAAAAGTCTGTCTTCCAGCACAGAAACTGGAGCAGAAGCATCCAAAGTCAGCATTCTTAAGGGGGAGTGGGAAACGGATGGCCTGCCAGACAGGCAGTTCACAAACTAAAATCTGAAAAAGCCTCCTTGAGTCACTGACTAACCCCACGTTTTAGAATTAGATTAAAAATAGAAAGGGGAAGGAAAAAAAAAAAGAGGAAGAAAAAGAAAAGGAAGACCAGTCAAAAATACTCCATGTTCTTCAAGCATGTGTCTGCATTAGTCAGGGGAGCAGAACACTCATATCTGCCATCACTACAGGATGTAATGTTAATAAAAGTTACTTTGCATAGCCTATCTAAAAATCTTAGCTTCATCAGAGACAGAAAAAACAACAAATAAATGTACTCTATGTTCATTGGAAAAGTTTGTTGCAATGCAAGTCAGGAAAATTAGCAAGAAGATACAACAGGGTCCTGGTTAGTCACAGAGGTTGACATTTGTGTTAACAATTTTGCTGCCAGTACTTAAAATTGAAACCCCAGAGGGAGGAGGGAAAAAAAAAAAAAAGTAAGGGAAAGAACACCTCATGCCTTCCCCCATGTGAGATGATGCACTCCCCATAACAACAGGAGTGGAGGGAGCACTCCTCCGGATGGCATTTTCCTCTGAAGGAAAGATGAAGACCAAGACCATGTGGGAGTGCCGGAGATGGAGCCACAGCTATTTATGCTTGCTGGAAGCCCTCCCACAGCAGGGCTGTGAGCCTCCAGGGGGGAGAACTGAAGACAGCCACAGGTTGACCATGCACGCACACAGCCTGGGGCTGTGCTGGCTGTTAAGTGCCAAATAGGCCCTACAGAAAAGGGTCACTTGAGAGCAGGGAGGAGTAGGGCACTGGATCAAGGGCTCCTCCGCAGGAACTCAAAATGGGCTACACTGGCGATTTCTGTTCCTCCTTGGGAGGAATGGTTTGCAGGAACTGTCATGCACTGTGATCTTGAGAGGAAATGTCTGATTTGGGGGATTTGGATAAGTTTTTTTTTTTTTTTTGTCATGAGGGGTGGAGAGAGCTAAGTGAGAAAGAGAACACCGAGACTAAGAGTGAAATGATGTGGTATGTTCTGGTACAGAAAATGAGGGTGAGAATATGTGATGAAAAGACGGAGAGGCACAGGAGAGCAGAAATGCTGCAGCGTAAATAAAAATTGAACACCAAACTGAACCCGGGGCAGAGAGTGGAGGGAGAAGGAATAATTCAGAATGGCAACACTGGGGACGAGAAGTGATACAGAAAGCCTAGAAAGAGGGAAAAACCTAAGAGGAAAACCTGAACAGAGGAAAAGAACAAACAAAACTTCAGAAGAGAGAAACATCATGACTTATTTACTTCAGAGCAAAGTAATAAACTCTGAGACTTAGCACTGCATAATTCATTATTCAGCAACAATTAAAAAGGCCTAAATACTTTTTTCCACTCCTTTAAACTTGAAACTCATCCTTTATGCCATCACCTCCTTCCCAACCCATCTTCTAGACATGATTTTTTTCCCCTTCTCTCCTCACCCAACCTATCTAAATGGTCTTCTGATTTACACAAGTATAATTCCTTCTTGAACAATTTCATAGATGAATTGTTTGAAGTGTCAACAATTTCATAGAACAATTCCTTCTTGAAACAGTTCACTTTTGTTCAGAGACAAGGCCAAAGAACTCTAGGGATTTTTAAAACTAAAACAAGTGGTATGGAGAACCTGACATAGGAACAGCATGCAACAAGTCACAACCATCAGTAAAGGTGCAACAGTTCCCAAGTAGAGAATACAGCACGTTTTCTTCATTTCTTTTTGGAGAACAAAGCTATCTGTACATCAGGCTTTACCATCTGAACAGGCTGTCTATCATTCAACTCCCCCTTCTCCCAACAGAGTTAATTTCAAACAATTTGACAGTAGTAAGGTTTCAAAAATAATACCTCTCTCCAGTCACTGTAAGGGAAATGAAGTATACCACATGTGACATGCAATAGCCGGGCATACTATCACAGAATTCAGCTGCAAATATCCTTCTGGTGGTGTGTGGAAACGTAAGAAGGACCTGAGGAGCTTGCAAAGAGGGTGTCACTGGGGACAGTGACAGGGAAGAAATAAGAGAGAAGGGTAGGTGCTGGAGCTGTTGCTGTGGCAGTGCGACAAGGGACACACATGCAGCATCAGCCTTGGTCATGTACAGCTCCTCATAGCAAAGGTTATAATTCCAAAGAAACAGAGAACATTCACAAGAAGATTTTTCTTTTCACAATGATCAGACGGGTAACTGGATTTTTCAGTCCCAGTCACATTGTAATTACAATACTGTCTCCGTCTGGAAACCTGGGAGACTTACTAATGACTCACCTCAATTCAGAGTGACTAGGAAGATGTATAAGGCATGCTGTCAATTGTTTTTTTATGCTCAGCAACTCTATGTTGTTCAAAATTACCCCCTGCCCCTCCGACTTTCCTTCCCAAAACAGCAACAAATCAAAAACACACAGATGCAAACAGGAGTCCCCAAAATGATGAAAAATCCCCACAGAAACACCAGAAGTACTGTATACTCCCACTGTTACAACATTTATTCACCACTCCTAACATAGAAGTGTGAAAATTTATTAGCTGATGCCCACATAGCAAGAGGTACAGTAAAGCACTGTTTAACTTGCTTAAGTTTACATTAGCAGTGCCTACTCTGTATATAGATATCCCATCTATCAGACTGCGTTGGCTGTCATGTCTCCCTTGATACTCCCCAGGTTCCTGCTCCCCTGTCTGCCCAAGCTGCAGTACCTCCTCACAACCTCCATCTCCTCTTCAGCACTATCCTACATCAACAGACAGTAAAGGGCGGGGGATGTTTGCTCTGCTGGATTACTTCCTTCCTGTAATCCCTGTTCAGTCCTCTCTTTCAAACCATCCCTTTCATAGCATCAGATTTTTAGCCTTACCTTAAAGGTCATACAAAACCTTTTTTTCCTCTAATCACCCCTATTCCACTCTTGCATCCCCAGGTTTTGTCTCCAATTTCAACAGAACAAAGACTTTGATTAAGGCAAACAAAAGAATGATGCATTGTAAAATAAGGTCTTTGGCTAACTATCTGAGACATAAAATTTCCCACCATACTTAGCAAGTTTGTTCAAAGAACCACGATTCTCTTTGGGAGTTTCCAGGCAGCCTACTCCGGCATGGCCCTAGCTGACTACCAACCAAGATCCTCTCTGGTCACAGTCTTCAAAGAACAAACGATTAACCTTTAACAACGTAATCCTCCTTTGTGAAGCTAGGGAAGTCCCATGAAGAACTACGTCCTGCTGACTTCCTCTTCCGCTTGCGTTTGTCACCCGCAGGTAAGGCACCCAGCTGTGCTTCCACATGCCGCACAAGCTCTACCATGGGGATGCAGCAGAGCTGCTGCTGGCAGAGCCCAGTGACGGTGCCTGGTGCAGCACACTCAGATCTGACAGAAACCAGTCTCAACCTGTAAAAAACACTTGGTTGCCAGAAGATCTCAATTCCGCAAAAGAAGGGCAAGCTTCTATAGTGTCGAGTAGCTTCACATTATGCTTTTGAAGGGCAGGGATGTTGCTTCTTTAAATCCTTATTCCCACTTAAGACAATATTCAGAATTTCTCAGTACAAGCATTGATTAAAGACCCTTTTAAGTAAAGTAGCAATTCAATTCAGTAACAGATCTGAAAGTGACCTTTAAAGGATGGACAACTTCTATCCTTTAAAAAAAAAAAGTATCATAATACAATAAATGGAAAGCTGGCCTCCAAATGCATGCACAATCAACTATAATTCAGTAATGAAAATATTTAACAATTATCAATGAACTCCTTTGTGGTCTAACATGAGTTTTGTACAGAAGTTCCACAGTTCAGTAACACCAGAACTAAACTTATTCTACTACACCTAACTGTATTTCTTACTAAATACATTTAGCAAGCACAGGCGTAAGACTGAAAGCCAGGAACACTGCAGGCTTCAGCTCACTTACAGGACAGGGAAAGCAAAAGCACAAAAAGGACCAGAATCTTTCCCACAATGACAGTCAAGATGCCTCACACAAATGCATACAGACTACCTGTATGGATGAGCAGACAGTCTGATTTTCATCCTGTTTCAAGTATTTCCAATTCCATTTTAATATGAAACATACAGAGTAGAAGTATCACTAACGCGTTATTTGGCATCATTCATTATTTGCTTAGCCTTATACCTAATAATAAACTATTTGCAATTTTCTTACATCTATAGTTAAGGACACAAATTCCATTCCAATATAGGCTTTTCTAAGCACCAACTTTTTCCTGAATTGTCTTGAGACTCCAGCTGTTTTTGTAGGAAAAGAAAGAGGGCATGAGATGCATTCAAGAAGTCAGGATCTGGAAGGTTTCTTGATCTACACAGTGGAGCAGAGGGGCTCATATCCAGCCTAACGTGGAGGACTCCACAGCACAGTAGGAAGTCTGAGAAGTTCCTTCAACTGCATTAGCTACATTCAGAAGCATTTAATCTTAAGAAAATTCTGATCCTTCTTTCTCCTCCTTCTGAGAGGTGGGCCAGGACCGAACAAGTGCAGGCATCAGAAAAAGGAGAAACAGCCCAGCACCTGTACCTGCACCTGAAGGCATCAATGTCTTGTCTCTGTATTTGCACAGCTGAGGAGCATGCTTCAAAATGCACAGTACTGAGAGATCCAGTCTGGACTGAAAAGTTTTGCCAGTGTAGTTGAATTTACTAGAAGTCATAGCTTAAGCCAGCAAAATTTATTGTGCAGATACAGCTACACTGACTGAAGAGTGCACTTTTGAAACCACTGATGTAGATAAGCCCCAAGACTGGAGCCAGTCTGATGAATATCATAGGCTGCTAACGCATGCAGGTGAAAGGATGAGAATGCCCAGCAGGATGAATGAAGGGGATCACACCACTCAGCTAATCATTTCCGGATGTACTTGTCTTCTCGGGGTGTCCTTATTCAGCTGAGAACAATGAATGGGCTGCTTCACTCCTCCTTGACCCCCCGCAAGTGTAGAGGTTGGCTCGAAGCACTCTCATCAACATTCATGCACATACTGCCTTGGTGTGCTGCAGGACAGGATTACTGGTGGGTGTGTGGGTGGGTGCAAGTTAATTAGGGTTTGCAAGAAGCGGGTATCCAGAAAGAAAAGGATTTAGCACAGGATATATGTCAGTATTTGGAGAGCTTACCCTTCATATCAGGGAACAGGAAGGATAAAGGAAATCTTAATACCCTGTTATGTCAGATCTCCATATAACTGAATTTAAGTATCTGAAATCAAAGAATTCACACATAGACAGCAAGCAGTGCAAAAGAAAAACCCCCAAACACCAAGGACAGCTGGAACAGAGAGACCAATGAGAGTTAGGAACATAGTGATGGAGACTGGAGCAAAGTAAGTTAGAGAGCCTGGAAAAGTGAGGAGACACATAGTTACGTGGCCCGATTTTGTAAAAATCATCAGATCTTCACTGATGTTATGATCTTGCTTCCCTAATACTTAAAAGAGTAATTGAACATTACAAAGAAAGTGAAATATCTGTTTATGCATATACATACATACACACATATATATATATGTGTATGTATGTATGTATGTATGTATGTTTTCACAGAATCACAGAATGGTTGAGGTTGGAAGGGAGCTCTGGAGATCATCTGGTCCAACCCCCCTGCCAAGAAGCAGGGTCACCTAGAGCACGTTGTGCAGGATGGCATCCAGGCGGGTTTTGAATATCTCCAGAGAAGGAGACTCCACAGCCTCTCTGGGCAGCCTGTTCCAGTGCTCTGTCACCCGAACTGTAAGGAAGTGCTTCCTCATATGGCGATGAAACCTCCTGTGTACCAATTTATACCCATTACCTCTTGTCCTATCACTATATGTTTTATATACATATATGTATGTACATATATAAATAAAAAACCTATGAAGGATGTGCTGTGGTGAAAGCACTGTTGGGGGCTGTGAATGAGACAAGCATACCAGCCTTCTCTCTCAAATCTAAAATAACAAAAAACACTGTGCAGCTAACCTAAGCCATCCAACTTTGGGAAATGTATGTCAGTGATTTGACTCCCTCATCCCTTCAACAACTGTATATTCCAAAACACTTTGATGCTGATAATTTGCCTCTTCACAATAAGTTCTTTATAGTAAAAGTGACCAAAACAAGATAACCAGTGAGTACTAGAGGAAGAGAGAGGGTTGGCATGATTTTGTAACTACATAATTAAGTTTTTAAATAGCCTTTCCCCTGCCCCCCCAAAAACAGGGAAATTGCCACCATCCAAGGAAACACTGGTGGAAACTTTTTACATTTAGGTGACAAAGCAATTAGTCAAACATGCAAAATGCCATTGTAGAGACAAATTCTACACTGGTTTTGGACTCTGAAGCCAGAAAAACATAATACTAGGTTGCCTCCAAATTCCTTATACCTATTTGTTCAATTGAAATAAAATTTGTTATGGAAAAGAAAAACAGCCCCACTAGTAATAGTGAGATCTAGCTAACTATGTATTACTCTATATTGTCTTACCTGTTACAACCACAGAGCTATGTTCCCAAGTATGTGAAGGAGAAATCAGTGGCTTTTGGCACAAGTGTCAGATTTATCTGGAGCTGCTGCCTCAGATAAAAGTACTATCAGTAGGTCAAAAACATTGCCGAGAGGCTGCATCCTCCACATCCTGTTCAAGGATTTAGTTACCTCTCACAAGAGCGTGGCAACAACAACAAAAACACTACTGGCTGGTACTTGACTAATGTAAAGGACACTGACTGTCCTGGAGAACTGCTGAATTAGAAATTGTGTCACCGTGATTCAGTAACAGGTACAATAAGGAGCTAACGAAGTAGTATCTTACCTCACTACAACATCACTCCTAAAAGCTTAACCATACCAGTGTGCCATGCTTATGAAAGGACACAAATACAGTTCTCTTAGAAAGTAATCTCAGTCAGTCTCAGTTTCTGAACTCCTTGTCCACAGAATCATGAAGCAGGTCAGGTTCATCAAATGAGATGTACTTCAGATTCCCAAAATACAGTTTGTCAGAATACCTGCAACAAAATACTACAGTCCAGTTTTTCATTTTTTTTTTTCTTTTCACAAAGAAAAAAGACTTGGGAGTCTTCTGCAGGATCCTACATTCTCTCTACTGACTGTAGAGGAAGCCAACAAGAACTGGCAGATGCTTACAAGACATTTGGTTAAAAACGTCATTCTAAAAAAACCAAGCAGAACAGCTTTTTTTGTTGTTGTTTTGGAAAAGGAAGAGGAAGGACATTAGCAATTGCAATAGCATCTCCTTCCCTCCTCTCCACTTTGCAGATGCCCCAGTATGAGCACACATCCAAGAAGAGCGAACCTGTGTCGCAGTGCTCCACAGCCAAACAGGCCTGAACACACACACAGCATCATCCCACATTTCTCCTGCTGGAGCTGGGCCTTGGTGTGGCATGGAGTAAAGGAGAAGAAGTCGTTTGACTGGGTTTGGTGAAAATGAAAGACTTTGAGTTCCACACAGTGCTCGCGCAGAGCCAATCCAACACAAAATACCACCACTGCAACCACAGGTACTCATGGCAGTAGAGAATCATCTGCACAGGATACACGAGTTACTAGGAGACTACTCATGACACCTACTTTTTCTCCTTACATAGCAAGGTATTAGCTTATTGCTTCCATCAACTTTATCATTAAAAGAAAATAAACCTTTTAGCCAGTTTTAAATAAGAAGTTTCTGACCTGCAGTTACAACTTCAGTAATAACTGAGTGCATTTGCTAGTGTTGACCAACACAGTTCCTTCAGATAGGAAATATGAGCCAGATGCTCCTAATTTCAGAAAGCTTCAATCTAATGACATTTCTATGTATGACACAGCCCAATAAATACAATTCTTCTGAATGCTGGTAAAAGGCCAGAGGCTTTGTACCAACCTGGCAGCACAGGGTCTCGGGAGTTGTCTGGGGTTGTCTTGACCTGAGCTTCTTTCAACAGCTGCCAGGTGGTCCAGTAATTGCATCCTGACCTGCTTCTGAGAATGCCCTACGTGGAGAAAGTCTGACACCCCGAGGTAGCCACTGGGTCAAAGACAGTAGCCCTGTTTGGCACCTGAGGCTGGGGGAGGCTTTGGTGTGACTTGCAAAACTTTAGCTGGGAGTGAATGAGAAGAAAGCTGTAGGTTGGCTACATTAAGGAAATATAAAAAAACAAGCCCAAGTGGACCAAGAGCAAGAAGGAAGGAAGCCCCACCACAAACACTGTGCTTGCTGTGGTGAAGGACAGAGAATGGTGGTGGCTACTTGTACGTGCTCCCACACCCACACCCACCACCTCTTTTATTGCCAATCAACAACCCAGAGGAACACTACAAGGGGGAGCCTACCACCAAAGGGACAGACACTTGGAAGTTACGTTTAACAATTTTAAGTGTATTATTAAAGAGGCTTTTCTACAATACTATGGGCTATTAGACTGCTAAAACATTAACTTGACTACCAGTAAATTCTTAGCTCCTTATCTACAGTGCATGACCTTTTAATTTGACAAGATTCAGAGTGCAACACTAAAGCGTGTCTTCCTATCCACTCAGTTTGTGAGCAATAGCTTTTAAACGCAAAGAGAGAACTTTAAAACCTCTGGAAGGTTTTAAAAAACTTGGGCTCCTGAGAGCTGTAGATCATTAAGCTCTCTTGCCACTTTCCACCACTTTTCCCTCACTATCTCCATAAGCAAAATCTTTGTAACATGTAGTAGGGAGTAATGATAATAATGGATGCTGCCACACAGGTTCTCATTTGGGCAATAGTGTCTGATTGACGAGCAAACTGCGTTTGTCACAGGGCACTACTTAGGACACGCATGCAAAATCACAGCGTAATTATTATACTCTGCGTGCAAGCGATCACTTTCCAAATTCTTAATAAACATCAACAGCTTTCAGAATAAAAAGGGAGAAGAAACTTTAGAAAATATGGTATTAAATTTGACCTACTGAAATGAAAGCATTTTAAACACTATCATTAAAAGCTAGCTTCTTCAAGAAAACAGAAACAGCATATATTTAAGTAGGCAAAACTCCAAATGATATCAAGAAAAGCCCTACCTTCCACCACATATCAGTTACAATCAAAACAGTCTTAGCGCCTATCTTTGTTTGAAGTACATTTAATTACTATGGGAATTCATTTATTTGTTTTGACAGACGGATGATTTACATATAATTATATTATGGGTTAAAAAAAATGTGCTTTATTACTAACATTGTAATTGATTCATGGAGATTACTTGCTGAAACAGCAAACCCTTTTCAGACAGCTTCTTTGTTCCATTACTGCACAAGACCTGTGATTAATATTAACCTTTATTTCAACACTGATTCTTACGTAAGTAAGAAGAAAATATTTTGATTCTTGATCCTTCGGAAGAAACTGCCCTTGCTCCCCCAGACCTTAAAGACCCAAATCCCAGACACAGTTTTGTGAACTGAATCCTTTGATGAGCTTCAGAATCAGGCATTTAACAAAACAAACAAACAAAAAACCCCACAACCCTCTCTCTGTACTCTGCTGTTGCCACCGTTGCTAGCAATCCTAAACTTTCAGTACTGTGAATAATTCAGGATCTCATCTGGTCCTTTCAGTGTAAAGACAATGTTGAGAGAAAAAGGTCACTTTTCCCCCCTCCAACCACTGACTTTTCCATCCCAGCGCTGGTCCGATCGCATGATACACCCAGTGTTTGACGTGCCTCCCCCGACAGCTCCTTAGCAGCAGTTAGTCTGTTCAGCTTAGAGCACGGAAATAACGGGGGCACAACGGAGTGACAAGTTTCAGTGGTTAGACACAGTGCCAGCACTCACGTTTTCTGGAGCTGTTTCAGATGCTTGATGTATAGAAGGCCTATGCTTAATTATAAAATAGACAGATGTCAGCATATGTATTGTAGCCAGGCAATCTGCTACTGATGCACAGAAACAGCGTTACTTCAAAAACATTTACTAAAAATAAACATGAGCAGCACGATCACCTGTTTTCTGAAGACTAACACTTGAGAATGCTCCTCTTTAGGCCTTTTTGAAAAGATTATAAATTCACTGCCATTTCCTCTTTAACCTTGTGATTAATAAGTACAGTGGAAAGCTGTCAGTATTACGCATACTGCATGCAGTTTTATTTGAAAATGGTATACATCAGAGATCAAGACAGTTATATAATGTAGTATTTATTACAGGATTAATTACTGTTTACTTGAATCTTCTTCTTCCTTCTCTTAAATTATAACCTTTTTTTAGGCCAAGAAAGCTTCTTTTAAACACGTATACAAAGGACCCATATTATAATGAATACCTCACTTTCAAAATAAAGACAAATGGTTAAAAGTCTTTGATTTAATACTTGAAATTTTAGCAAACTCCAACACGCACCTAATCAAAGGCTGTTGCACTGAACGACAAATTTGTGTCTAACTAAAAAATACTCTAGAAAGCTAGAGTATTCTTTGATATTACAAAAAATCTGCCAGATAATACAGCAAAGCTTGGCATTGAAGTTTTTGGTTGGTTGGTTGGTTGTTTTTTTACCCATCTGTGACTGTTATTAGTGACAAGTAAGTATTTCATTCTTTTACTTCCTCTGGCTGAAATTGACTTGATGGTCAAGAAAGATGACCAACTAAGGGAAAATAAAAAATTTTGATGCTTTCTTTCTCCAATAAAAAATAAAATTTAAAACAAAAACAAACAAACAAACAAAAACAAACAAAAACCTCTTCACAAGGAACAAACCACCCTCCTCCCTCCCCATTTCCATTTAAATAAGGCCTAGCAGGTTGTGATTTCTTATTTGACATTTTTTTCCCCATTTCCTTCCTTCTCTCCAAATAATTTCAGATATAGCACAAAATGTCAAGTTTGCTCTCCCTGGTTTTGCTGAAGGACTTTTCAACATCTTCATTATTGAGATCAATGAACTTCACTCTCAGACTTGAGCAGAAAGAACAGAAATACTGTATCCTAGAGAGAGTAATCTTTCTCCCAAACGTCTTGCACTCAGAACCACCCACACCCCCGAACATGGCTAAACATGAATGGTTTCATAAAAATAAAAAAGGCCAGTGTGCACTTACTCATCTGGTATATATTTAGTTTTAATATTTTCTTGACAGAAAACAGCAGGAATAAGTATTTCTTATTCTGAAAACAGGACAAAGCCTCTGTTTCTCATTTAAAAGCTCCCTAAACATCTCAATTCCATACAGAATGTCAGAAGCACACTACACAGAGCATCAAGAAAGGTCATAAACTTCCCACCTCTCAAATATTGCTTGTCTGCAATCTCCCATTATAAACATTTTACAACCTGTGTAAAACTGAGTAATCTAGACAGTTGTAGTGCCCTCCAAGTCTGTGATCATTTTGTAGGATCATCTCTGTATCTCTAAAAAAAATTACACTAATACCATGTGCAGGTCTAGATTCTGCCAGGTACTAAAAAATTCTAATAAACACGTGGGCTCTATGATGACGAGATATTTTTGGCTGCTTGGTAAAGGGAGCAATTCAAGCATCCATTTTTATGGTAGAATTTACATATACTACAGATATTCTAAATGATACAGCAATTTTTACAAGCTTAGGAACAGGATTCTTTTTAAAATTTTTTTACACTTCAGACAGCTAGGTTGCCTGTAGATTCAAAAGAGAGGTAGAACACGCAGAACACTTCAGAAGAGCAATTGTTTGGCTGCTTCTTAGCAATTAACAGAGCAGCTACTGCACTTGCAGATGGGCATAATACGAGCTGCAATCTACAAATGACAGCTGAAGGCTCTGCTTAGCCACAGGACCTGTGCAAACACTGGAGTCGTAGAGGCCAGCCTGCCTCTTCAGGACACAATTCCTCCTCATAGGCCATGGCGGGGTAAGACAGCTAGCATACAGGAGACATATCTACAAATTCATACTAGAAATTGCAAGATTTATTGCAGGTGTTCAGCTTTTACAAACAAGATACAAAAAAAGAGTAAGGTAAGCTCAATACAGACTGTGTTCAACACATAAATATGCACAGTAGCTCCCATTTAGATCAACGTTTTTAACTCAAAAGATGAAAGTAATTAACTCCTTTATCTCAATATTTTGTCTTAAAACAGTGACAGCACTAACAGCACTGTGCTCTGTACAATTTTTGGTGATTTTACTTGCTGAGAGAGAGCCAAGGTCTGGGTTTCTCTCACTTCTAATGGTGAAGTGTGGAAACAAACTGGGCAACAAGAGCAGAAGAGGTGTTTCCTTCAAGCCAATGAATTTCAGTAATTTTTGATCAGCAGGTTTTACAGTGCCCTAACTGATACTGACCAGCTCAGAGCCCTGTCCTTCTGGGCTACTGCTATGAACACTAATAACCAATGCTCGTGAACATGACTTTTTTTGGTGGACTTGCTTGCCACCAGTAATCTTCATGACACAATATTGACAAAGGAAGGCAAATAAAAATGAAGAGCTAGGAATTTGTCTTCAACAAGAAATTCCAGCTGGTGCAATGACTGCTATGTACAATTCATTTACTGTATAATATCAGCCTCAGATGAGCAAGCACCAATATCAATTACATGAAGAAAAATCAATTAAATATTTCTATGGTGTTGTTAGAACACAGCCGGCACACATAACAGAAATATTAATGTAAGACACTACCTATTTTGATAAGTTTTTAGTTTTTCACATCTCATTTGTTGCATTTTGAAATGAGTGTCTAGGAAATATGCACAATTTGTCAGTAACAAATCAAACCAACTAAAGCATTGCAGTTTAAGATTCATTCTTAAGTTTTGAAGCAGTTTGAAAACACTGATAAATGATGGAAAAAACATCTACATGAAAGGTTTGTGTCTGCAATTGATCTAAAGTTCATTAGTTGAGTGAATGTGTTGTCAATATGAAATCTTAAAAAATGTTTGTATTTAAGTTGTTATTTACCAGATCGCCACTGTTGTCTCCTAGTATGTTCACACTTTCAATTAGGTGCTGAGAAATGGAGGAATTTCAACAAATTAATTGCTTGTCTCTTTTTACTAAGATCATTAAAGCGTATTGGTAGCAGTACAAAAATATCATTTGTTAATTTTTATCGGTGGGAGGAGGAGGGAAGAAGAGGGTACTATGGCCCAGGCTCAGAGGAAAACAGACATTAAATAAAAAATGGTAACAAATGGATTTTTGGAATGTGTAAACAACCATATGCTGGTAAACCTGCAAATACTTGCATGTATGCTTAATCTTACTATAGCGCAGAGGCTAATGTCTGGAACAAAGTCACACACAGAATTTTCAAGGCCACACACTTAAGTATGTGAGTTTGCCTATTGCTGTGAAAAAACGTCCTTCTTGTTAAATGATTTACATTCTAGTGTTCCTATTTTAAATAAGCTTTGACAATTTATCTTACAGTGATTAGTCAAAATCTCTGGATTCATGATGCGTATGAAAGTAAAACACTATTTGTAACACACTCTATATAGAAAGTATCTATAATTAGCATAGTTGTTTCTTTTATGGTTATTTAATTGCCTACATAATCATTTACAATCCACATGCAGCTGTGCATTGTATGTTAAAAAAAATACTTTAACTGAATTGTATGGAAATGTCCAAAGCACCTAATACAAAGCCCCTAATATTTTCATATCTAGCTGTTCAGGTTCATATGGCACCTCTCAGGAGTATTCCAAATACGCTTTTTCACAACAACAAAGCAAACCTAATAGACAACACAGATTAAGATTTATGACAAGTTTTTCCCCTTTTTTAGAAGTTATATTACAAACAACTACATAAAGAACGCATAATAGCAAGCTTATTTAGCGTAAAAAAATACACATCAGTGAAGATCCACTGGTGTGTAAGGCTCTGAAACCCACGTTTGAAATTCAAACAGATAATAATCACAAATCACAGCCTTCAGTGAAAAATCCAACATGTAAACTATGGCTAGAAGCACACCCTTGGGAAATTTAAGCTATATAAATACAGAAAAATTTACCTTTGTGTGCCAAAATAAGCCCGTCTCTCCCAGTCTTGGAATCTTTATCAACTTACACACCTTATTCACTGATTTTTCTCCCAGCTGGAGCCCGCAGCAGTTGCTGGAGGAAGCACAGGGTTTGCCTCCCACCCTCCATAGCAAGCCAGGGCGTGCAGGAAGCCACAACACCCAGAGCCGGGCTCACAGAGAGGGGGCTGCGAGCGTTCAGCTCTTCTCACTCCATGTCCTCTTCGGGTTTCAATGATATGCCATTGAACTCAACTCGGGCAAAGAGGAGAAGGACGGCATGCGTACATTACGGACACAGAACCCAGTGCACTCTTGTGTAAGGGTTTTACAGAGTTGCTGAATTCAGTCTACCTCACTACTTCCCACATAAAGCTTGCTCCATTTACAAGAATGTTCTGCCTTTTCGTTAGCCATCTCCGAACATCCCTGCACAGCCTCAGATACACCCAAATGAGCCCATTTTGATCATAATCTGGGAACAGTAACACCATGGGTAGCTAACCCGCGTCAGACTGAGAGTGAAGGTTGACCGCGGTTTTCTAACAGCCCGTTAAGAACAGCCCTGGAGACCAGGCCAGCCACACCGCCCAGAGAACGCCGAGTAACTGAAACGACGTCAAACCTGTTCTCACCATTCAAAGTGTGTTGGTGCTGTGATCAGCCAGACAGCTGATGTTTATAAGATCTTCTAAGAGTAAAGAATCACCTTAGAGAAATCCACTTTCTCCCTGTACACAGAGAGACTCCCTGTAAAAGAAGGATCACAAACAATAACAAAGTAACTGCAAGAGGCTACAATTTCTTTTATCCCAAATTCTGCAGATAATGTCTTCTAACCCCTCCAAATTGAACAATACTTGGGAAAATAAGCAAGTCAGAGGAATGTAAATTCAATGAAAGCACAAGCACAGAGACCAACTAATGGGAAAGTCTGAACCCATCCTGTTTTTCCACTGACCCACCAATATGGTACTTGAGAATAATATCCCAGAGACATCTGTCAGACAACTTCATCGGGGACAAGAGGTGCAGGTCTTCAAAACCAAAAGAGCTCACAGCAGCTTTTCTTACTGAATTGTAATGATCAAATTCACAGTAAGTTTTTAAAGAATAAAAGCAGCTGTCAGGAGATGCTAAAGGCAGGTTTCATCTATCTGTTTATACTCACGCACACAGAAGATACATACATACTTCAACGATGTAGTGGAGAACATTCAAATGCTAGATTTTATTTATTTTTTTAATAATAAGAACATATGGATAAAGGAGATATTTGAGAAGGTTCCTTGCAAGACAGGCTCCTAAAAATTTAAGTTGCTATGGTGTAAGAAGGAAAATACTCCCAGAAACAAACCAACAGACAGATGATAGCTAACTAGGGTAGGAGTAAATGTTTTCTTTGTGGAGTAAAGTCCTACAGAGTTGTGCTAAAAACTGTGAGGAAAGATGAGTTAGCAACGCAACAAAATTAACTGAGGCTGAAGACATGACTACTCACTGTCTCTCTTGTAACTCTTGAAGGAAACAGAATATGGACATGAATAGGTGTAAATAACAGAAAGCTCATGTTTAAGTATTATAGTGTCCCTATAAGTAGCAGTTAAAAAACACTCATTTTTGTGCATAAAGTCAGAAAAAAAACCAATGAAGATTCAGGAAATAACTGGAAAGAAATGCAAATAACTTACAGGTAAGTGAAGATTTTTCACATGCAGAAAGTATTTTGTTTAGCTTGAAAAGCTTACTTTAGAATAAAAATAACCACCATATTCACTGATAAAATATGTTCAACTCCATGCTTCTGACGTAAAATACTCAGCTTATAACATCTTTGTAATATCTAACTGGTTCTTTAATCTTTTTTTGTTTCAAATACTGCATATTTATCGAATACGTTCACAACAACTGTCCTAAAGAAATCACTTCCATATTACACATTTTCATTTAGAGCAACTTCCGGAGAGTAGAGAATTTTACAAGGAATATATTGATTCTAAGATAATAAGAGATGGTAGCTATATGACCTAAGTAGTTTTTCTTCAGAGAAAGGATCAAGTGATAAAGTAGTGTTTTGATTTGTAAAGGTCACGTGCTGGCAGATCAAATCAATCTTAATTTTGAGAACAGTGTAAGAATAAAACAATTCAATTTTTAAGTGCTGGATCTTATCAATGCATAGCTTTAAAGAGACAATCATAATCATAGCTCTAATTAAGATATTTTGAAGAATTCTCTGTATTAATTTCTACTTCTATGATGGAAAAAAATGTTGAAAAAACAGTCTATCTGCAGCAAGATTAAACTTCAGCTCAGATGCCTTCTGTGTCCTCATCTACCTTAACTGCAAAGATTTTTTCCAATATTGTGTTACTTTTAGTACTAATAGAGATCTTGCATGTATTAAATCAAACACACAATTCAATAAAAACTATTTGCATTTGGATTTGATCTATTTAAAAATATTCTGCAAAGTGCATCTTGAATGTTGTAGACAGCGTTGAAAACAAAATCTGTAACTTCAAAACAGAAATTTAACACAAGATGGTGAAGGACAGAGTCCTGGTCTATCTCATTACGTCTGCCCAAATATATTTCAAGCTGAAACGGAAAGAAATGGACAAATGGAAAACTACGGTTTAAAAGAAATACATGAGTTCTGTCCCTTTGAAGAGAGTAATTTTTAGATTTTGAGAGCTAAATAGAATTCTACTAGTTTGAAAATGACAGTTCTAGTCTCTTCATTGCACAAATATTCGGAAGAACGTACATCCAAAGCAACACTCTTCTTAAGAGAGACCTATTGTGTATGAACAATCTAGCAAAATGTTACAGCGCTCTTTTAGAGAAAGAATGAATATACAGGCTAGGTGAAAGACACCGCATATAAGATTTCCCAAGCTTATGGATTCCTGCATTAGTTTAATAAAATATTTTTCTCTTTTTTTTTTTTGTTCTTCATTAATAAATAAGTTTATATTACTATAAATAGTTGCTACATTTCTGTTTTGTATGAGGATCTCTGAAGAGTCTGTCTCTCCTGAACGGAGAGTTACGACTAGTATGGTGGCAAAGAAAAGCAAGAACTGTTTACGGATGACATAGCATAACTATGAAAATATTTATCGTCTGAGTTCCTTTCCTTATACTGAAGTTTTATGCTTTCCAAAAGAATACAAGATTTAAAAGAAATCTTCCCCTTACTAACATACAGTATTTGATAGTAATTGATTTTGGTCACGAGAAGGCTTGGGATTATTGGCACCCTCTTCTAGTACCTTCTTGTCCAAGCTGGAGGATGACTATCCCTCTCTTACCTGCAGACTCCAGGTGCCCAGATGTGGAATCACACCCTCCAGCCTCTGCCAGTGCCGCCACAGCCATTTAGCACTCGTAACTTTGTGAACGTGAAGAACACTGAAATGTCCCCAGCTAACAGTGCTACAAGGAACACCTACCAAACGCTGAGTATTGTTCAGGGCACAGCAGCTGGACACTTCCACGGTGATACTGTTTACGACAGTGTCTTCCAGCAGATGAGAACACATACAGCAAACACAGCTGCTTGCCATAGGAAAATCTCTCGCCCATGTAGTAGAAACTGAAGGACACTAACAGTGGCTACTCTAGAGTTAAGAAGACTGCTTACACTTTTGGTGACAAAGCGATGGGAAGCAACAAAGGTTAGTACTTGCAGCCTCGCCATCTGCAAGCCGGAAGCAGGGAGAAGCTGCTCCCAGGGACAGACAGGGGAGGTGGGTAAGAGCAACACAAGCAGCCAGGGCAGCCGAGCATCCAACGCTGCATCTCAAGTCCCACAGTAAGAAGGAGCTTGATGTACCTTGATGTATAGGATGTGCCTCCTTGACTGCCAGAGCAACTACCTTAGGGAAAGCGCAAGAATGAAGAATGAGGAGAGAGAGACTGTCTTGGGTTTGTTTCTTCATGCCTGTAGGACGTGGCTAGCCAGTATTCCTGTCAGGCTGCCTCTGCCTTGCCCGCAAGATTTTCAGTTGCTTGCTTTCTGAAATAGTGGCAGACAGGGCTCTTGATCATCACTTCATGAGAAGTGGAAACGAGTAATAGGCCTCAGAGAGGTCAACGGAAAACGAAAGCGAAAACAAGACAAACAGACAAATCCTCCTCTCCCGTGTCTGTGCCTGTATCGGACTCACTGTTATCTCAACCAGACCAGCCACGTGCAGGATAGTGACAACGGAATGACAACATTCTTGATGGCAGAGAAAAGTCCCTTGCTGTCCATGAGAAATGGACACTTTTACTGAGCACAGAACTGGTTGTTCCCACCAGAACAGTGCATCTTTAAATTTCAAATTGACTGGGATGCATCAAATTTGAAACAGAACTTCCTTCCAAAATGTACTTCTGAAAGGACTTTAGAACTGACAGTAAACTATGAACATCAACTCTAAAACCAAACTCTTAATACCATACCTCATGAGAGATAAAGATGCTCTGTTGAGCCCCTGCTCCAGCTCTTACTCACCACCACCAGCAGATTGCACTGCATGTGGGCCAGCAGAGACACACATGTGACAACCAGAAAAGCATCATGAAGCTCAAGTGCCCAGTGTTGCTTGAACATAAAAGCTCAAGAGCCTACGATACGAGCTAGAAGTAGTGAATCATCCCTGCTGCTGTAATCAATGCTCTGGAGATGACACTTTGCCTGGCATTTCCCCGATTTCCCTAAAGCCTTCTCCAGCTTTCAACAGCTAAGCCACACGCATCATAAACAAGCCTGCACCACACATGGTTTTAAACAACATGGGGCATCTTCTGATCACCTCCAGTACCAGAAATGTACACCTGGATTCAACACATTTAATGCCTGCCGAACTGCCTTTCACCATGAATTGCCACCCCTGGTTACATACCAGTGAGTTTCATACCTGATATAACTGTCCACACTGGACATACTTCTAGGACGCAGTTGCTAGGACAGAAGCATCCAACAGCAACTCCCTTTTCACCAGTCTACACAACCGGTTTTGAAAAAGTGAATATCAAATAAGAACTACATTTTCTGTGCAGGTTTCTAAATTTAAAACAAATAAACCAAAAAACACTTCACAGCGACACAACCACATATCCAAGGGAACTCCTGAGATGTTCATTCAGATGAAGCTACAGTGCTTAAAAAACACTTCCAAAAAACTACCCCTATTATTCATGTTTAAAAAACATTAAGAATCACTCAGATTGACTCTCTGACTGCATTTCATACCTGTAGTGCATATTATTATCCAGTTTATAAAATTAAACAAGTAACTCTAGCAGTGAATTCGCAGCACTGTAGCAAGTACTGCTGATAAACATCAATGAGACAAGTTCTAGAAGCAATACACTGTGCTTCCACAGGGGCAAGCCAGAAACTCATTAGTAGGAAAACAATTCTAGTTTGGACATGATAAAGGGCTGTCACTGAGCAACAAAAATCCATTTCCACAAAAGAATAAGGAAAGTGTTCAGCTTCCCTGATCGCTAGCACTTCCTCTAGACCAGTAATCACATGTGTAACATCCCATTCTAGACTACCAGAAAGATAAATTGCAAGACAAGAATACAACGAATAAATTTCTTCCCTTACCCCAAAATGTCACGTCAACATATCTGAACTAATATTCCAGATTACAATAAGGAATCAGACTTAGTCATCAATTAAATCTAAAATTTTATTTCTACTAGAAGTCACAGTTGTAAGTAATCTGAACAAAAATAGTAGCTATATGCCTACACTGACAGAGGTATCACAATTTAATACTCAAATTATGCCTTAAGTTTTTTGATTCCCCACTACTATTCCAAAATAACTCTTTAAGTATGTTTTATTACTCCAAGTCTTGGCTTTACTTCCAAATAGTAAAGAAATTCTTGGCAAAGTATTGCAGAATATCTGCTACAGGTATTTAAAATATTTTTCTGTTTAAAAGGAGAACATTTATTCTGTAAGCAGTAACAATAATCCCAACAATAACTTTTCCTCTTAATTACTTGTATGCACTGTGCTTACTAAGGAGATAATAAATTACATCTGGAAGAAACTACAGACCTCTGCATATTCCTAAAACACTAACATACAGAACATGGTAGACAAAACACAAAAGTGGAAAAATACTTTAACAAAAAAGGAAATTTTAAACTTTCAAATAAAGTAGTAGACCTCCAGGTCTCTGAAAGGCTTCTGGGGAAAGTCTGCCCCTCCTATCTGAAAATTTGCTAACATTTTGTAATGGTTTGGGCAGAATTAATTTGAAAATGTAACTCATTTCAGAGCTACTCTCTGGTCAGTCACTATACTCCAGCTGATTTTGTTACAGCATGTAAACACCAGTTGTTTGGTATGAATTGATTTTCTTTAGTTCACAT
Organism: Anseranas semipalmata; assembly: GCA_013399115.1. Lineage (NCBI taxonomy): Eukaryota > Metazoa > Chordata > Aves > Anseriformes > Anseranatidae > Anseranas > Anseranas semipalmata. The sequence continues at coordinate 1,120,919 of VXAA01002092.1, forward strand.
TCGAAGTTAAAACATTTTGACGGAAACAAATGCAAGTCTCCAAGTACTCTGTGACCTTTGCAGCACTGAACACCTCTTCCCAAGTTTTGCAGCTACAGCCAGCAACAACTTGTTAACAGACAATCTGCCCGCATTCAAAATCTCCAGCATGTTTTAACATCTAACATTTAAAAACAAACAAACAAACAAAAAAAAAACAACCCAAACTGGCACTTTTTAGCCAGAATTTGACTGTAGGAATGAGTAGTGCCAGCTTCCACGGCACAGGGGCGAGATCTTGTTTCCACAAGCAGCACCAGCTTCTAGCTCCCACTGGTCCCACTGAAGGACACAGAAACGAAGGCCCTCTTGGTCATGTGGGCCAGCTGTTTGAATGCAAGTGTGAGCTGGGGATGAATTCTTAATTAGAGAAGTCACTGAAAGGGATATGAATCAGCACACAAAGCAGCCACAGACTGGATCTTGAATAGCTTCCTTTGATGCTGGAACCAAGTCAAGTGGACCACAAAATGTTTGCTTTCTGTCTCGGGCCTGGAAAGACAGGTGTTACAGTAATTCAAAGATCATTCTGAGCCAAGAAGCTTCAGTGCTGAAAACAGGTGGAGTAAACATTACTTGGAAGTCAAACCAAAATCATCTGCAGCCGTAGCTGTGCGCCGTCACCACACCACCCAGCAGCACGGCCAGACCCTTCTCAGACCCTTCCGTGAGCGGCGCGCGCCCAACCCTTTCCCAAGGCTGTTCCAGTTCAACCTCTACAGCTTCAGAACTGCTTACATGGATGCTAGTGGACGTCTGCATCCTGCCCAATTGGATCCAAGCATCTTGAAGCTTCGTACAGCGGAATGTAGAAGCAGTAATATGTGCTTTATTCTTAAACACTAGACCTCTAGAACTGTCAGTCTTCTATTCAAGATACTGTCTAAATCGGTCAACGAGCCAAGGTCTTCAGCATTGGACTTGGTATGGCATGAATACCCTGTATGGCAACCACAATACACCGGAGTTGGTTTTTGTTATTCTCAAGAAACTGAAGAACAGTATGGAATATTACCTACAAATCACACTAAGGGCATTTACACTTCGAAGCAAATATAAAAATATAAATAATTTTTTAATTTGTTATAACAAATAAAAGAATGTAAAAACAAATATAAATAAACAAACATCTTTAAAAGTTTTAAGAAAATTACACAGGCAAGTACTGTGAAACAGTAGCTGGAAGAAAACTGACCAAAAATTATCTTGAAGCAATAAAATATGCTCGACTCATGTAAGATCTGTGCTAAAATGAAAGGAAAACACTGAAAGAAAAATATGTCAGTCAGCAAAAGTAGACTTTGATTAAGAGGATGGTTTTATATTGACCCCTGAAATTAATTGGAACCAGCAGAGTTATAGGACACTCAGAAAAGGAATGAATGCTTCTTTCACGCACAGCAAATATGGATACACAGAAGGAACACGCAGAAATGAATCTGTCAAGAGAGGAAGCTCAGGCCACAAGGCAGCAAAAAATGCCAATGTTATATATAGCAAATGAGATCTGCAGGTAGAGAAAAGGTATCACTTGAGAAGTTCAGGATCAAACATGATACTGAGGTTATTCACAGGAAGTCTAAATAGTGACTATACAAGCAGAACAGTTGATTTGTCCCCAGGAGAAACACATCCATGTGAAGTATTTAAAGGGAAAGTCAACACAGGCGGGCACAGAGTACAGGGAAGAGTCATTAAAGGTGTCAAGAAATATGTACAGCTGCGAATCACGAGCACCTAGCTGTCAGTTAGCAGTATGGTTTAGACATGGTATATGGGAAAGAGCAGGTGGCCAAGAAGTGACCCTTGTGAGAGGGACTCAAGAGAGCAGGGGTCTTGGCACATAAGAAGTGAACAAATACACACCTTCTTTTATTTTTAAGAGATGTGTAGAAAAATGTCCACAATAAAAGGACAGGGCAGGCAGCTAGGATGAGAGGTCTGTAGAAAAGTAGTGGTTGTGTATGGAAGTGAAAACGAAAGAAATAATACCTGCATACAGATATTGTACAGTGTTTTTCAGAGCAGCAGTTATTATCAAGAGCTAGGCCAATCTCAAATATAATTTCATAGCAAGTATTTTGGAAAAGACTATGAGTAAGGTCTAACACTGTATCTTCTCTTTTCACAACCAGGATGTTAATGATAAAAATGTTCCTTAGCTGAAGGATTTTATATCAGGCCTTTTATAGATATGACATTTAAAACTTTTATTAACTGAACAATCTAAGCCAAGCCTTGCAAAGCAAAGCAGCAGGCAGGCAAGCTCACTGCAGATATTGGGTACACTTACCCGTTTATTTAAATTATCTAACTAGATAGAACTGTAAAGTGAAAATATCACTTGTCAGCACTTATCAGCTATAATTGGTGCTGTACATTTCATGAATAAGCCAAAAATGAAGACTCTATAGTAAGTGTCTGAGTAACAACTCAGCCTATGCCAAAGTTCCCTCAGTAGCTTCAGGCTCAACAGTTTCTCGATTATCCCCTTGCTTCTGTCAAACTATGGATTTAACAGAATATACTTATATTACTATATTATTACACTTAATATTACTTTAAGAAGCTAAATTGGTGTTATACAAAACAAGATAAAATATGTCTAAGAAAACAGAACAATATTATCTATTTGCTAAAAACTTACTTAAAACAGCTAGACTGTTTTGTTAAGAAACAAATCTTAACACCAAATTTTTTAACTTTTTTTTTTTTAATCTAGATAATGGTTGAACATCGAGAGATGCTTAACTCCACAGCCTGAAGAACAGACCTAGGTTCTAAGATTCATAAAACTCAGAGTTTCCCATGAAATGGGAATAAGAAAGAAAATTTGGAAGAAAGAATTAAAGAATAAATGAAGATTAAAAAGTTTAAATCACAATGATGCATCATATACACATTGTTACAGACCACATAAAAACATAACATCCTAACATGACTATGTGTAAGTGTTCTATAAGGACATGCATAGGATATATCATTGTGATTTAAAACATTTTATATTCTATTGAAGCAGCTCTACAACTTTAAAACCTGCTGCAACTTTGCATGTCTGATGTCTTTTTTTTTTTTTT
>VXAA01002092.1:1128912-1141309 GCA_013399115.1 Anseranas semipalmata
AAAAAATTAATTCCCCCCCCCCCCCCCGAAAACTGATAGCACAAATGGATACCACTTGATTTTTCAAAACAGCTCTTCATGGGACAGGGAGGAACCTAAGCAGACAGAATGACCTTGGGGGTCAGAACTCCTGGAATAGGACTTGTCTTCTGTGACCCTGAGCAAGCCATCTGCTCCTGTCCCACAGACAGGAGGAACACCAAAACTACCTTTCTAACCAAAATATAGAAACACACAAAAATGTGGCATTTAGCAAGGGGTGGTGCGGCAGCAGATGAGTGAAAAAACAGTAACAGTTTTATAATAATTTTTCCCCACTATTCTTTCCTGACATTCTTGGGGATCTATGGCAGTGGATATTTTTACCCACAATTTTTAAAGTACGCGGTTGGGTCTTTTTTGTATGATGCTAATACCCCTCCCTTAGCGATATTTTTGTCACAGACAAATAAATATACATATGCACGCACACACTTTGTACTCTCTCTCTCCAGCATTAAATATGCAAATTCCACAGCACTGCAAAATGCCGGAGCCTAATTTTCAAAAGTGACTAGAAAAGCATAATATACAAAAGACCAAAGTCTTTTTGAAACTGAAAAATACATCTCCTGGAGATACAAACTACATTTCCTCTTGTATTTTTTTGTATTTTTTTCTGTCCCTTTATACATACAAGTCTCATAGTGTTCTAATAACACTGCCATTGAACTTGGGGCTTTTTGACAAAGGAACAGAATACAATGGATAACTTCTATTCCAAAAGTAAGAAACCAGACCTACTTGTAAATTATTTATTCTAAATTGAATTGGGCACTTGGACATTGTCATATGCAAGGCATTAAATAACCTTCCTGTTTTTGAATCGCTGAAGAGAGGCAACAGGCTTTTGCTTTTTAAAACAACCTTAAATCTCCCCCCTTTCACTGCTGTAGCTGTCCTCACGAAGGAGGACAAGTTTGCAAGTTTGAAGAGCAATCACCCTGGATCAGCTAGAAGAGTGTGATAAAGTGTTGCATGAAAATACTGATGGGCCAGCACAATGTTTTATAGACCTTCAGCTTTGGTTTTGTTTACAAGGTAAAGCATGCCCATTGAATCAAAGACAATAGTAAAATAGACTGTCTTCCTTAGAAACTAAAGTCAAAGCAAAAAATCCCCAAATACTGTAACAAATTTTACACATACCACTTAGTACACGGTTAAGAGACAAAAATTGTTACTACAAAATCCATTTTGTTTCCCACACCTAGTTAAAATCTACTGCTAAAATCTAAATGGCAGCCTGTTGTGAGAAGACCCGAATCCACTTGTTCTAGTATCACGATACACTTGAACCACAGTCTTTGGAGACACACACATCACACATTAGCAGCACACATGCGGGTACCACAGCAAATGCTCGCCAAACTGGGCATAAGCATGCCCAGCTCGTGGGCCACAGCACAGCACTGCCCTCCGCAGTGCCTGCGAGCTCCCCTTGGCCCATCACGCTGTTTGCAGGATGCACCGGGAAGGACAAGCTTCTGGGAAAGCAAGTCACAAATTCCTGAAACAGGAAATTAAAAGTTTCCATAGATTTCTTAAATTCCTTCACACTCCACTGACTAAATGAACAGCAAATTAGTTATGACAGCCTGTGGCTAGCTTCCATTTTATTCTGAAAATACAGAGGTTCGATTTTGATATTTGATCAATATTTGTACCATCTTACATGCTAAGTTAATTGGTAAAAATGCTGCAGTATATTCTTTGAGGCATTTCTGAGGAACAATTTAAGTATTTGTTACCTAACATGAATAAATCTCCTGTTTGTGAATATTGATGAGGGCTAATGGAAGTATTACATTGAAAGGGCTTGCAAGTGACTTATGTGAGGTGTGTAAAACAGGATAAAAATAGAATTGAATGTGTGGTAATGAAAGCATGGAGGCATTATTCAGATACACACACAAAATGCAAAGAGTCCTTTTTTCTCTCAACAAGAGAACTATTAAAAACACAAAAAAGTCACATACAAAAAAGCAAGCTTTTACAAAGGACTGACTTTGAATACTTTGAAAAATCAGGACTATGTAGCTTTGCAGCTGTGAGATATAAATATTACAAGCACATACTCTAAAAAGGCATTATTTAAAATTTTGCTATATAATCTTACTAAGTCCTCGGACTATATGCATAATTAAGAATGAATGTTCTAAAGAAAACAAAAAAAAGCTACAAAAAAAAATCTGGGCAAATAAAGTTAATTGTACACGTTAGGTATTCTTCAACTAAGACCTACAGCCTAGTTTACCATCTATAGTCTTGACAAAACTCTGGGATTTGCACACTAACAGCACATACACGCCAATCACTGTCATCTTCTCACCCAAAAATCAGCCTATGTACTGCTTTACCACGATAAAGCTTAGTTTATGAAACTTCATGCAAGTGTAGTGGTCCTGCAAGCCTACAGCAGTCCCAGAAGAAGTAACCCTGTGTTTGTCCAGCCATACCCACGCCCGCGTACCCCTACCCATCATCCCACCCCCAGATCTGGGCAGCTGAATGGCTGCCCCGTTACCAGCGCTCACCTGAGCCTGAAGTCCACTTCTGCCACGGCAGCTGTACCTCGGGTGAATCCCCCAGCCCGCAGCCGCGGCAGCTCCTCCGCAGGCTCGCCAAGGCTGCCATGCAGCAGGCGCAGGCAGGGACACGACAGCGTTCGTCAAACGATGACCTCCACCTCCCCGCCTGCCTTCCTGAGCTGAATCCAGCTAGCATTACGCCATGAGTTACGGACCCATGCAGACCTGAAAACTATTTCTGATGCAACGGTCGCTTTTTGTTCAAGTACCTATTTTCTGCTATAGTAAGAGAACTGTGAATATTAAAGGACACCAGCTGAGCATTGCTCTTTCTCCTCTGGTCTGCTCCTGCTGTTTTCTTCCCATACTGCCAACCTCAAGCATTTACCAGTGATGATTCAGGGACAGAATTCAGTTTTCCACATAAAAATCATGGGGTTTCAGAGAATTTTGGCTCTTGGCAGCTAGATTTCTACTGCTTCTCGATCTGTTCTTTACAACCAAGCTAAGCATCAGTACCGAAGCTATTTCATCTTTAGACATACAAGCTGGAAAATGTCATATTATCATACTGGTCTGAAACTTGGGTCTTACAGAGAATGCTAAATAAAGATTTAGTCAAAGGTAGGGAGCTGAGCGAGACAGTAATTGTTGGCATATATATTTGCCACCCAAAGCTGAACGCAGCGGTAAAAAGCAGGAAACAGAGGAAATAAAAATAGTTTACTGACCAGGGAAAAAAAAAGTACACCTTGGAGATACGGAATACGGAAAACAAACTCACTAAAGCTGCCAGCTAGTGCCTGGTGTAAATGTCTATTTACAGTGATGAAAACCCTTTTAGAGAAGGGAGATGAAAGTGGAGGAAATTATTGGGACTCAGTAGATCCATCTCTGATTATTGTAAAACTGAACTCCCAAATACTAGCGTACATTCTGGTCTTATGTATGTAAATTCATAAAGGAAATTTAAGGGGCATTTTTAAACAGACTCAATATTTACATTGGAAATCACATACATTATGGGGCATCTTCTGGCTGAAAGTCAGAAGTTTTCTTACCTGGAAAAAATATCTAAAATTAAGTTTTACGTTGTTCAGTCACAATATTTCTTGCTATGATTTCCCTTCCCCTTTTACTAGAAGAGAAAAAATTCCATGCTCTTATTGGGTTCTTTAAGGAGAGAAGACACCCTGGTGCCATCTGATTGTTTTAGCCTGATTTTTCCAGGAAACTGATGTTATGATTTTGTGTTTAGCCTTCTCATAACAACATTTGAACATGTTGGCCAAGTTATATCAAATTTGACAAAATGCTATATGTCTCAGATACAAATTTCACAGAAACTAGAGACCTTGCAGAAAAATAAGACCCAACATAGTGACTCTTGAGGGAAAAGCAACCATAGCTTCGTCCCTTTTCACCTGGAAGAGACAGCAACCAACTAGCTAAGCAAAATTCAGGTACTATCTGCCAAAACCACAAGCATGTTGTTCCACACCTGCCCAAAAACCACTGAGAGGGACCGAAAGGAATGGCAATCTTTGGGGAGGTGGCAGGGAGCTGGGCATCTGACGCTGGATTCTTAAATACATAGGGAATGAACCTAGAAGAAATTCAGGTTTTAAGTCTGTTACTCATGGAAAAACCTATTTCATATTTCTGGAGTAGTCTCAAACCATAGTGCTTAAGAACAAAAAGGCACATGAACAGTAGCTATATATAAAACACACCCATAGATAATTTAAGTCAATACCAATTAAACAGAAGGAATGAAAAACATGGCAATTATTATTGTGACTGGATAGCTTTAACTACCTTGGTAATATGTAATATAACAATGTAGATTTGTTCTGAGGTGCCTAAACAAAAGACAGAGCATCTCTCTTTTCTTCAAAATGCTTGAGTAATACGATAAACGTTGAAATAGAACAGTGGAAAAAAAACTCCCTCTATTTATTCTTCGTACAAATAGATGTTATTCGTATATGTAGGCTGTCAGGAGCGCATGCACCCTTTCAAAGGCCTGGTGTTCCGAGTAAGTTTCATGGATAGCACATATTTACTTACTTTTCCCTTTCCAAGAAGAAAGTATCACTGAAAGAAAAAACTCCAATATTATAAGAAACAGAATAACCAATGGCCCCAAAACTCCAGAGCAGATAAAAATTATTGTTGACTCATATTGTAAATTGCCTGTCCACTACACGCTTTCAGAGTAATGTAACAAGGAAAAAAATGTTTTTCAATCACTGCCATCCATCATCTTGGTAAACAAGTAAAATGTATACTCTGCCATCTGCTAGCTATTAGTCTGTGTAATCATAAAATATCATGTAATGTAATCATAAAAACCACTATTATTACCTACTCTTTCAATTTATAAGCAAATATTTCTATCTGTCAAATGATTTCATGCTAGCATGGGGCTTGAACCTTCTGTGCTGCATACCATCAATCTAGTCGTCAATCTAAGATAAGTCTGTCTCCTGTTCGGTCCTCCTACATTTGGAAAACGCTCAGCATGGCAGTACTTAGATTTGATCCCAGAAGAAATCAAACAAAGAGAAGGGTCAGTAAGTGATCCAGCTGTCAGGGACCTGAACAGTTGAATGAGGGCTATGAGACAGTCACTGCTCTTGTTCAAACAGATTGCGATGCCACCAAGAAAGAAGAGAATTCTCAGTTCTAAGAGGTTTTTTTCCTGCACCATATTCTATTTAGTTTGACACTTTTCTTTAAACATATTTGTATGGAAAAAAGTGCCCTAGAAAAGTTACAGATTTATCAAATGACATCTTTTAGAGGTACACTAGAAACAGCTTTATTCTAAAATACTTAAGTCAGAGGAACAACTTCAAAACTTTTTGTCGTTGTTGTTTTTTACAAGATTTAAAGCCAAAACTCTGTTAGATAGCAAACATTAATGAGCAACTCCATTCAGGAAAACTGGTGACATATTTCCAGTTACATGTATTACTAAAATATTATTCCACAACAGTGTTGGTTTTATTCCCAGCCATTTCTCAATAACTTGAGAAGTAAAGGTCACATAAGCCGATGTTTGCTCATTTCATCAGCTTACAGAACTTACCCAGATGCATTATACCATCAGACCAAGAGCAACCAGTGGTCCGGTTGCCTGTGATTTTGGTCTCCTACCAATTGTCACTGTAAATTGAAGTGGTAACTTCTTTTCAGATTTAACAGATCCACTGTGCATAGATGGACTTTGAAATTCTGAATTAGTACGTCTGTCAAGCTACAGAAGTACCTTTTCTTTCTTCAGTTCAGCCATTTCAGGACTAACTTGGTTATAACCTGTAAGAATCCTCAATTTACTTTTTTTGTCTTGGTCACTAAGATTTTGATGTATCAGTACATTATCAGAACATTATCAGTATAACTTGAAGGCATGCTCCAAGGGCCCAAAGCAATTATCAATGTGAAACTACAGCCACAGGGATAGGAGAGAGTTTCTGCTCTGAGAACAAAAACTTTCCACAGTACAGAGTCCACACTACTGGAAACAGCACCTCCCCTGCCTTCCCCCCACCCCCATGCCACCACATTGCTTTCTGGGGTCAACATCTGAACCCCTGCAGCAATCCAGATTTTCATTCAAGGAATAGCCACTCACTCTGGCACATGGTGCTGCCAGTCCGATTCTGGAGCCCTTTACAGAACAGAATTCATTCAAACCCCTGAACGAAGGAGAAAATTCATCCAGCTCACTCAAGCACGTTCATCTCCCATATCTAATATAATGATCTGCTCCAGCTGTTTGTTAAAATAGTCCTGCAGTTCATATGGCAAACTATGCTGCAATGGTGAAGAATGAAGAGTTCAAAAACTGTACTTTAAAAATATATTAACCACACTGCAAAGTAGATTGTTTAGAAATTATGAAATGAAATGTATATGATTGCGAGTCCTGCTTGCCATCTTAAACTAAATACTAGCACATAAAACTAAAATGCTCTTTTAGTTTTATACATTATGATATTATCTTTAACTATATAATCACATATTCGCTACAGAGTCCATGACTGATACCACAGGATACATGTACAGAAAAAGAGAATTTAAATTGTAAGTGCAAGCATCAATCTGTCATTTTCCTAACTTCCTAACCTTTGTGTGTCTATTTGTCTACTTTGGAATCTAAATTAAATTTGTTACATATGCCCACTTAAGAAGTTTAACAATTACTGCTGTCATAAACAGATGTACATGAAGAGCAGAAATGAGGTAGTGATATTAAAGTGGTTTTCTGGAAGAGGTTTCATTTACAGGATACATCCTGTAAGTCTAGCCAACTTGACCTAGTAAAGATGCCACTATCTTTACACCACTGACAAGTGAAAAATTAAAGGAAGACTGTAAATGCAAAAGGTACTTCCTTTTTTTGAATATATTCTATAATTATACCGTGAACAAATGAATTAAGTGCTCTTACAGAAACTGAAGAAAACTTCACTACACAATTGTGTAATGTTTGTTACTTGAGCATAGGCACAAGGACAGAAATAGGCAGAAGGTTTTTTTTTTCTGATTTACTTTATTAATTTCTCTTTGCAAAATTTTAAACCCTTCCCCTAAACATTACAGCAACACTTATCTTGCATCCCCATAATAAATGAGGAAAAGAAATGTCCTGAGAGAGACATATGATGTGTATGCTTTTATGTCAACCCAAAGTAATGTTAGAAAGTTGGTGAAGAATTAAAGAATATTTCATTTTAAGTTTCTTTACGTTATGAAATAGAGTTAAAAATTCTGTTCAAACAGAAAATTTGGACCTTCTTATACTAACCATCTGGTTAAGTTGCAGCAAAATCATACAAGAGTTCAATATCACCAATTCCACATTTCTGCAGAAAAGGATTTAATTTAGTTATTTACAATATCTTTCTTTTAGCCCATATTTAGTATTAGTATATATTTGTTTTCAGAATTCATAACCACTGATCACTTCATCATTTCCAATACCAACTCCACAGAACCCCACCCAAAAGTCTGATTCAGTTTGCAGCTCTTACTGGTGGAGAAAGAGAACTGTACAGAGAACACAGAAAGATGTTTGCTCAATCATTTCTTCTCTGTAGTAATAGCCAACTTTGTAGATGGTTCACGTGATAAACTGTCAGCACTAACTAAAAATGTTTACTAGGCCAACAGGGCAGCAACTGCACAGCAGCAGCAGCAGCAGACGGGAGCGCTGCTCCATCACCTAATGGTACTAATGGGACATGGAGGACTGGGCCTGGACACATGACTACATCAAATTAGTCAAATTAGCTGAAGAATATTACATGGAGTTTATGCAAGCTGTCAGAAAACAGACAACAAAACTTCAGCACAAAGTCAGACTGCTATGAACAGGTGACATATGAACCAGCATAAAGTCTCCTTACAGAAAGTGAATCAACCAAAAAATTTAGAAGAAAATGAACTGTAAGAGTGAATTTATATCGAATCAGAATTTTCTCTGTATGTGCATTTTGAGCTGGTATCTGAGTACTGGATACTCTAGGGACTTTATTTATTGCATTTAATATATTTATTTATTGCACTGTTAAACCAGACCAGGTTTTGAAGAGGAGGACAGGCTAAGGGTGAAATTTGATAACCTGAGTGAACCTGGTGTTCCATTAAGAACCTGCACCCCCTTGGGTGTTTTTTTGTTTATTTGCTGTTGGTGGTGGTTTTCTTTGTTTGTTTGCTGTCTGCATGTGCCTGTGTGTGGAGAACCTGAACGCCTTCTTTATGAAAACAATACAGGAAAGTTACTACTTCTGGACTTTTCTTTGCAATCTTGAAACTAAAACTTTTCTTTTGACCACTCATTCTGTGAAACTCACCTTACTCGCATTTATTTTGAAGTGCGAGCGTAAGGCTTGCAGGCACTAACTCCAGGCAGCTTTCAGAGGGCAGCGTCTGTCTGCAAAGGAGGAAGGCGGGCAGCAGCGTGCAGAGCCCAGGCGCTGCGCAGGGCTGGAGTCATCCTCCGCCTCGAGGAGCCGACGAGATGCCACCAGGAGGGCAAGCTGCTGACGCCACAGCACGAAAGCAGGCGGCAAGGAGGTGGGATTAAGGTGGACTGAAGGCAGCTAAAACTCCATCTTCTCCCTCCCACACTCTGCCCAGTGAACCTCCACTGAATTTATGACTTTTACACACAAAAATACAAATATAACTTAATCGCCACTTGGCAACATGCATCTGCAATAAATACAAAAGTAGTACTCTCTAACAAAAAGACAGCATACCCAGAAAGTAAATTATAGCTATTAATTCCCCACCCAAATTTCTGACGTTATCCATTATATATCTTTGTAATTCTATTATGGCTATGAGTTCATGACAGTCAGATATTGTTAGAGCAGCCCACTACTTTTAAATGACAGCTCTCTCACTTGAGATATCAATTAGGGGGGAAAAGTTAATAATCCAAGTACAGTTCAATTTCTTACTCTCGCAGTCAACATTTTAACTCTCCATAACAAATGACTGTACAGGGTTTTAACTCTATAACTAATGATTATGCAGCCTTTTAACTCTCCATAACAAATGACTACGCAACACAACAACAAAGTATTCACTTCAATTGTTTCATTTTAAGTGCCCTTTAACATGATCAGGGACTGACAAAAAATATAGGCATACCAGGTGCAGAGCTGTTATTTGCTTTGTCCCTTGCAATGATGATTCAGTGGCCTACCAACTTAACCTTAGATGAACATTACAGTGCAGAAGTGGTGTAACATTCCACTAAATCAGAACGTATTCCAAATTCTAGGCTTATATTGCAGAGAAATACCAACTTTCTAAGCTTGAAGAATTTCTGATTTTAGTATGAGCAAGTATTTAGGTCATCTTAAAAAACTCAAATGTTCAGAACTTTCAGAGCAAGATACTTAGTAAGTTTTTTTCTGGCACACGCTTGCCATGACCTGCATAATCCACCAGTAATGAGTTCCCTTAACCCAAAAGACACAACTACCTCACCTGTACCAAACACACTTTACACTTTTCACTTTAAAATAGTACGTGTTCCCTAAACATGTACCCAATGATGTATTTTGGAAAAGACGTACAAGACATTACATAAACACCTCCTCTCTCAACAGTTTCATTGTAATTCACAAAGAGAGCACCTTACACTGTTAAATACACCTGCTACAAGGTATCAAGGAAATTAACTTCTGATTCTTGTCCCCCTTTAAAGCTCCCGAAAATATCATTTACAACAGTGACAGCTTCAGTTCCTTGCACTTCATTCACTCTGCACTTGAGCACTCTTCTTCAACAGACAGCAGTGTTCATACTGGACAGAAAAAAAATCATTTCCACAGACATGAAAAGTGATAAAAACCTCATGGATATAAAAAATAAATAGGTTGTTGAAGACAAAGATAAGCCCTTGATTAGCTAGAGCATTACATGAAAAAAAAAAAAAAAAAACAAACCCCCCCCCCCCCCTTTTTTTTTTTTGCCCTTCAAGAATCCACATAACAGTAATTTCATATTTTAACTGAGTTATCTACTACTTTCAGATCTTTTATTCTCTTGGAAACATTACCATTCTCAATCTGTGCAACTTAATGCACAGGCCACAGTACGATTTTTTCAGAAGCCAGCTGACAATAATGGTACTGTACACAGAGATAGGTGCAAAACCAGGCAAATGTGCACACTGCAAACTACACATCTCAGCATTAGTGCAGAGCAAAAACTCTCATATACTGTATGTCTGAGGAAACAGAAAATAAGTATATTTAAATAATTTTCTATGGTAACAGAACTAAACATTCCAGGAGTTAGAAAACACTCCACAGCAGCTCAAAAATACCAAAACAAAAGCTAAAAAGTAAAACCCTAATGTTGATTTAAAAGAAACAAAGGTCTACTACCCAAGTCTTCTTAGAGGGCAGTTAAAAGCTCTGGATCAAAACAGTCTTGTATGTTAAATCAATCTGTATCTCACCCAGAAGTAAGAAATGAGACACCCAAAACAGAATCTGGATCCAAAACCTACAAAATACAGCATAAACTCCCTCCTGCAGCTTTGTAATGAGAACGGTTAAGCACTGGAACAGCCTGCCAAGAGAAGTTGTGAAATCTCCATCCTCGGGGATTTTCAGAGCTTGACTTAACAAGACCCTGAGCAACCTGACTTGACTTTGAAGAGAGACCGACTTTACACAGAGGGTCAGACTAGATGACCTCAAGAATACCCTTACAACTGAAATTATTCCATGATTTACCTTACTGTACACTGGAGAACCCCTTAATGAGACATTAATGAGAGCTGTTAGAACTGCAAAATACTCATTCAGGATCTCAATAATGAGTTTCCAAAACAAAAACATTTATATTGGCACGCTACCCTGAAAAAGTGATTTCTGGTCAAAATCAGTCAGAATGTCTTCAAGTAAACTCACAGAGATGTACTATTTGGACAAAGTTAGTCAAGAAGGACTGCAGGTCCCAGGAGCTTAAGACTCCATTCATTTGAAGAGGTGTTGGCATGTTCCTCTCCTTGGACTCACTGGCAAGCACCCTGGGCAGAGATTCCTCATCTTTCACATAAATTAGACATTGCAGGTGTGATGCTTTAAGCCTCCTAGTAACAGGTCAACCTCATGAAATGCTGCAACACTGTGTGCGCAACCCTTCACGGAGCTCCAAAACGCGAGGGCACTCTTGATTGACATATCACATCACCAGGAAAACGAGTGAAAACAATGACACAGAAACAGTAATTCCAAAATCAAATGTTTAAGTTTAGCTAATGTTAAAAACCACACCTGCACGCACAAATAAACCACTATAAAGACACACTTGTTTCCCTGCCCCAGTTTCCTCACCAGTGAAAACAACCGCTTAAGCCAAAATTCTTCTCTGCATCCAAACTCCTCCTAATGTAGCTTCAGCCAGGGAATTTCTTGGCTCCCTTGAAAACAGATTGCATATATCCCTCCTTTTCCCAAGGACTTCCGGAAATACTGCTCCCATTACAACTTTTAGTTCTTTGTACTATGACCTGTCGATCAGGCTCACAAATGTCTTCAAAACCTCCTAAAACATGAATAATTGTTTCTGCATTCAGGCATGAAAAAAAATCAGTTCCTCTACACAATAGCTATTCCTTTGTCAAGGATGCTCCATTTAAAAATAAATTCAAAAATTACCATCATTATTATGCCTATGCCAAGTGACAGTTTTGCACATTACCACCTGTAGGTTTTATTTCAAGTGGTGCTGTCAAACATCTGAACATCTTTCACAGCCCAGTATCAAACAGAATCAATACACAAGACAACTGATTTCCTGAAACATCACAGCATCCTTTCAGCCACACACTGATAAGAATCCCAAGCACACTAGAGTCTAATGAAGTCAGCAATGAAATTTTGTAACAATTTAAAATCTAAGTCACCACTTCTGTTGTCCTGCCCTGTTGCCCTGTTCACACAGCCATACACACCCTCCTCTGTTCCAATATTTTAATGATTGCAAAGTGTGCTGTTTCAGAAAGCAGCCACAATCCTGGAGGAAATAAGAGGGGCTTAAGGTTAATATTTGCTCTGAGCACCTTTCTGAACCAGCCTCGCAAGGTTTTATATAAGTACTGGCAATGATGCAAAAGAACAGCGCTTCCCGGCCTTGCTTGTGCTTTAACATGTATTAGGGTTACATGGCAAGGGTTTGGTAGTGGGGGGCTGCAGGGGTGGCCTCTGTGAGCAGAGCCCAGCAGCTGCCCCATGTCAGATCAGAGCCAGCTCCAGCTGCTCCAAAAGGGACCCGCCGCTGGCCAGAGC
>VXAA01002092.1:1141376-1159105 GCA_013399115.1 Anseranas semipalmata
GGAGCCATGTTGGAGCAGTTTGGTCCTGAGGGATGGACCCCGTGGTACGGACCCATATGGGAGCAGTTCCTGAAGAGTTGCAGCCTGTGGGCAGCCCATGCAGGATCAGTTTGGGAAGGACGGCATCTCATGGGAGGGACCCCACGTGGAGCAGGGTCAGAGAGTGACCGTGAAGGAGCGGCGGAGACGCAGCGTTAGGGACTGACCACAGCCCCCATTCCCCGTTCCCCTGCGCCACTTGGGGGGAGGAGGCAGAAGAGGGTGGGTGGGGGAAGGTGTTTTAGTTTGCTTTGAGTTTCTCACTGCTCTAGTCTGCCAGTGATAGGCAATAAATTACATTAATCTCCCTACGTTGAATCTGTTTTGCCTGTGACAATAATTGGTGAGCAATTTCCCTGTCCTTATATCAACCCTAGAGCTCTTTTCCATCATATTTTCTCTCCCTCTTCCTTTGAGGAGGGGGAGCGAGAGAGCAATGTGGTAGAATTTAGCTGCCCAGCAGGGTGAAACCACCCCAGAACAACAACAGAACACCAGGCTCACAAATGTGAGTTATGGTTAAAAGACACAAGCCAAAGATTTCTTTCCATTTTCCATAATCTTACACGTACTAAACACACCTGTAGCGGTATCCTCTTCCTGAAACACAGAATCATTGCATGTACTGTGCCTTCCTGTTTTTAATTTTTTCTACAGGTATTTATTCATTGCCTATATGCCTATTTTGGATAAATTTCAATTCAGCTGCTCTTTGTAAGTTAAAATGGCATTTTTTTAACTCACTGGTTTACAACAGTAATTTGAGATCAGAAAAAACAGAAAGTTAATTTCCTATCCATTACACAGAGCCAAACTGAATGATTAGTTATAACTTCAAACATAAGAGCAGATTTTTCCCTGGAACCTCTAACAAAGGCTTTTTTAAAAAAAATATTTTCACAATTTTTTTTAAAAAGAAAACTTTAAAGGTTAATGTCAATCCCATTATTTTAAATAGTCTATAAAACTTAAGAATGTCAGACAGTGTAACCCATTAATTTGTAAAAGTCTACAAATCCAAGTATCCAAATTACAGAAGCAGCGTAAAACCCACTGTGTTGCTAACAGTATGCTCAATGATCAAGCTTGTTAGATATTTTAGGAAAAGTTAATTCTCATCTAATTTATATAGTCCTATAGTCTGATTCCCTCCACACATAAAACTTAGCTTACACAGAAATTCTTCTTTACAATGGTACAGCTGTGAAATCCCGATTAGGCTGAGTAAATCTGCATGCGATACTTTTGCACACTAGATATTGAAATCACTCTTTAAAATACTCCGCACCATCATATAATATTTTATCTGAAGTTTCATCATTTGTATAAAACAGCTTGCAGTGATTTGTGACACAATATTCTGAAATATTCTGCCGCTGTAACAGGACTTAAAGGCTCTCTCCTTTATTCAATTACTTACTGGGAACTCAGGAATTCTTTAAAAAGCTTAGGACAATATCCACTTGTCAGGCTGTCAGGTTCAGGGCAAATCAGCTTCTACTAAAGTGGGAAACAGACAACAAAACGTTAAAGATGTATGCTTGCAAAAGAGATTTTATTGTTTCCTTTTTGGTAGCTGTAGCTTTTGGAATATGTATAAAGACAATATGAAGGAGATGGGTATCACCTGCAAAGATTAATGTGTAAGGGATCACGTGCAAACTTACTTTATTTCATCAAAAGAAATGGCTGTTTTGCTTCCCACCACCGCCAGTTTCTTTATTAAAAGGTGCAGCCCATGACTTGTATTTGTTTTAGCATTCAATGCAAATGCATGTGTTTGACTGCCTTTATTTTTTAGAAAGGTTAACCTAACAGAAGCTCAAGGTGAAATATCACCAACAACAAAGGATTCAGTAACAGTCTTCATCAGAAAAGTACTTTTTATGTCCTAATACACAATACAAGGAGTTGTTTCTGCTCCACCCTGTTCACTCATCCCTTCTGTTGCAGCGTTTGCAAACAGAGCCCTGGAAGCCCTTTCAAGATGCAGGGGGAGCGGAAGTGTTCGGTCCCGCTATTACGAGGCTGCGTGCTGCTGCATGCCGCCTAAGCACCTTTTTCCTTAAATACAGAGGAAAGCAGTTGGCACCATGGAAAAACTGACATGTCCTAAAAGCAGCCTTTTCAGATTTCAGCTATTTTTCCCTCTTTCTGTACTGGCAAGCCATAAGGAGGCTGCGGTTTGTAAAGCAGATAAACCTAGTCAGTTTAGCATCTGTAGTTTAAAGCAGCACTGCCTGATCTCTCTGCCTCTTCCTCTTGCCTGAAGGTAACAACAGGTACTAGTATGAATTACTTTCTTAGCATGAATTACTGATATCAGCTTCTGTGTAAGTAAATTATTCTTTATCTACAGATAAAACTAATTTTAGATACTTTCATTAATACAAGTCAGACAAAGATTGACATGAAAAGAAAAATGAATACTAGTGAATATACCTGGTTAGAATGTATTTTACAGAGAAACCATCTAATCAATGCTTATGAAATGCTGCAGAGCCTTACAAATAAGCTGATAAAGATGGTGGAAAAATGCTATAGAAAGACAACATAGAGTCCCAGAATATTAAATGTAAATATATATAATCTTGAGTTAAAGAAAAGGGAAAAAAAAAAAAACAAAAAAACACCAAGTTTATAAATGTACAACAGAGAGGATAGAATCTTCTTTCAGGTGTTTTCAAGATGTTATCCAGACTTCCCAGCATTCCATAAATTAAAACAAAACACACATTCCCTGTTTATTAGTATTCTATACTTTCATTCAGTCATGTGCTTATTATACAATTACCCTAACTGCGCACATCAAAATGTACGTAAGTGCGGTTACATTTTCCAGTGGTATATGTCATTTGTGGTTACCAAGCAAGCAATGAATTTTATTACTATAGTGATAAAGCTCATGTCTGAATCTTACAAAAGATGGATGTCCCCTTTTTTCCACAAAGGGGAGTTCCACTGTTGTAATAACGATGACTAGGAAAATAATCATGCCATCAAAAGCCTTCACTGATTCAGCTGGAACTTAAGATCTGTCAAGTAAAGCTGCTTGCAAAGGTTACTGAAAATGCTTATGATCCTGGCAAAAACAGCATTAGAAGAGGATGATGGTTCTTCAGATAGGTAGTATCATTTCAGAGAAAGTTAAGTGAAGTTAGAAAAAAACGGTGAGAAAAATGATTCACCTGTTCCATATATACTGAAATTTGAACTTTATGTACAAGTATACATTTGTATACTAACATTAAAAATTGATATATCTTTAAAGATGTACATCTGGGGAAGTATCTAGCAAGCACTACAAATAACAGCAATGCCTGTTTTAAATGGACTGCACATTCAAGCCTTGAAATGTAAACAGTGAACACTAGCAAAAAAATAGGATGCCTTGGTTCTTCTGTGACACTACTTATTGTAAGGGCAAATTCTACCATGCACTGTGTTTTTGTGTACTTGGAATAATGTTTCCAAGGAACACTCATGTACAGATTGAAGTTCCACCCACTGCATCTGAACACTCGCGGACTAAGGAAATGCTTGTAATGGTATTACAGACAAATGAGAAACCTGCTCAGCAATTATTTACATAATATATCCCCCTCCTAATTTACAAGTATAAAAAGACTCAGTTATATGTAAAAATACCACATACAACTAAGCAGAATGCTAAAAAGCTACTTTGTATGTATTATTAACAGCAATATTCAGCTCTTTAGCATTAAAGAATGGTAACATTAAACCCTCCCTTGGAGGCGATTATTTTCATTGTTGATAGGTCAGTAACAGAGATTTCAGAAGTTAACCTCTGAATAAAAGGCAGCAAGGCTTTTTAGGTCATGAGGTCCTAAAAGTCCTAAAATAACAAGCACGCGCACAGGTTTCTCTTAATTTGCCCTGTTGGATTCCTATAATAAGTGCTTAACAACTCCATCCCCAGAGCAACTCTGCAGTCATCAACAAGACCATTTACCACATGATTTAGCAAACATATTTCCAGGATTTTCACTTACATATGCTACACGGAATTGGAATAGGAATTAATGTAAAGCAATTTATGGGCAATCACTCCTGCCTTCACAGTTCTTTTCATATCAGATCCAAGAGGAGAAAGACACAGCGTTTCCAAGAGACATACAGAAGTTACAGAACTAAGGGACCAGTCTCCTCCTCTCCCGTTTACTCTGTAATGGGCAGTCAGTCAAGGATTGCACCCTTTCTCTCTTCCAGCCTAGAATTTGTGTTTGAAGGAAGATGATGGGGAAAAAAAAAAAGTTATACAAAAATTATCAGCATTCATATACAGCAGTGGTGAAATTCAAACCATTTGTGGCATTCACGATTAAGCATGCAGCCATCTTTCACACAACAAGCCACTTTGTTTTCTTTACCCCACATTAAATTCTCTAACTGGGCATTTTAGAACCATGCAGAGTTTGAGTAACAGCTCTGTTAATTTTTAGTTTGCCTTCTGCCGTAACACAGCTAAGCACTCCAAATGGCATGAAGTACAAATGCAATGTGGCATTGAAAACAGAGATACCCATACGATGGCAGAGACTATGTTTAAACCAGTGGATCAAAACTGTTTCCCCGCTCCCTCACCCACACTACCTTTTCCGCAAACTTGCATGAGGGAAGGAACCAGCGTGCAAACCGGGAGGTGAGAGCTGGCCACCCACCCAGGAAACCAGGGGATGGGCTCCGAGGCTTCCTACAAACAGCCACTCAGGTCTGTGTCGGTACTGGCTTGGCACTGCTGCTACTCCTCTCGTCCCATGCCCGACCTGTTTTCCTCCAGGAAGAACAGCGTCATCCTTAACAGAGCTAACACAAGACTGAGGCAGAAGTGACATTAAATGAAGTAAATCCTCAATGTTTAGAACTTTTTGCAGCAACCTTACTAGCATCTGATGATCATTTTAATGGCCTCTCTCTCCCCCATATTCTCCACACTTAATAATCCCTATTAATTAGATCTTTCCACGTAGCTCTCGTGTAATCACACTTCTCTCTCATTATCACCACACATTCCATTTCTTGAAGGACTATGCCCACTCTAGCTGAAGCCTTAGTAGTACTGATTAGTTCACAGATCTTGTGGCATGAAGTTCATCTTAGCCTTGGACTTGCATACATTTTCTTTAAACTCTCCTCAGCTGTGAGACAATGGGACCTCCTTTAACCTTACAGATTTCTCTTTACTGAAAAGGTAGTTGCATTCACTATCTGTCCACCTTCCTGCATTTATTTAGTTTATTACTCCTGCCCATCAGCAGTAACTTATATGTCCAATCAAGTAAGTCCACACAGAATGGATCCACTGCTCCAAATAAACAATGTTTTCTGAACAGCAACATCTTCTCTCTTATCAGACTGTGTATCTATTCATTTTGTGAAGATTATTGATTCTAACCTTATACTAAAAAATTCAGAATTCAAAAAAGCTTTCAGTCTCTTCTACCATCTAATGAAAAACAAACAAAAAATTCAGTAGTGTTAGAGGTCCCACCATACCAAACCTAACTGGATGCACCCTTCTCTGTAGGCAATGAACCACTGATAGTTGCTTTGCAAGTAGAGTTCTCCATGCAGTGCCAAATCTACCTGGAGAAGTTTCTGCTGCAGGGAAACGTTGCTTCCTACTGTTATTTCACATCAGAAATCAGCAGATGTCTTTGAAAATCCACGCTGACCAGAAGGATCAAACACTGGTGGAAGTGTTTGAGGACTCTCTCTCCCAACCCCTCCCAAAACCCCCAAACCTTCAATCTTCATTTGTATTTTAAGCATGTTTTTGCTATCTTCTTGATGTGTGTCACTAGAAACAGAATAAACTGACTTGCCTATGTTCATTTTTAGTCTTTCGGGTACCTCATCTTCCAGTAGTTCTCAAAGACCACCCATTACTGTTCTGAAAATATTCAGGACTAGAAAGAAAAAAAGAAAAAAGCATGGTTTCTAGTTCTTCCTTTTAAGAAAGGAAGAGAGCAGGAGGTAGGAAGTTACAGCTTAACATCAGTTAACTTCATTTTCCAGAGAAAAATAGAAGTAAATAGTGCAGGATGGCTAAATGACTGAGCTGCCATCTGCTTCTGTTCTTAGCAGCTCTTTGGGAAAACAGCTAGCTCAGTTAAGTGGCTCTCAAATACTGGAGAAAAGAGGGCAATGCATAACCTGAGGGGAGTGAGGCAAGGAAGGAAAGCTTTGATAGCCACCGGTCTATGGTAGATGCCTACATCCACCTCCTTTCTAATCCCAAACCAGAGAATCTCTTGTAAGCACCACGTGCATTCTGGATCTGGATTTTCCTGCTCGATACTCCTACAACCACTGTTACACAGAGCTATTCACATGGAACACCGACTTGTCCAGAAGTGTTCCTACTACTACCTTAGTAAAATAACATCAATCTCCATGGAGAAACTTTTACACCTTTGGTCTGCTTCAAACTCCTTAAGATGCAGCCAATCAGATTACAGACTTTACAACAGATTAACTGTAGACCCGATCAATTATAGTCAGCTCTTTCTGTTTTGCAAAAGTATTTTTCATCTTCTTCTGTGATATGCATCATTGGCTAGTTTACTGCACAGAACACCCAGAGATGTAACTGCAGAAATTTATTATTCCAGGTACAAATTCCACTCAACTGGCCTTTTCTTAACAATTGCTAATAAAACTAACAATATTTTATTCACCCATCAGTTTCTTGAAAATGGCAACTGAATCACTGTTGTCACTTTAAGCACTTCATAGTTATGCATATTGGCCGCTATTTCTTACTGCTCTCTGCTTTGCTTTTTTCCCCGAGGTATAACACCCAGAAATCCTAACATTTCAAATGCTGTGAAACACTGCTGAATCAGCAGCATTATAGTGTAACAAACATGTACACGCATACAAAAAATTGAACTTTGTTTCTAATACAAAAGGATGCATTTCCGTCATTTCATTCTACCTGTAACCATTCACCCTGAATGTATATTTTTAAGACAACGACCTACCTAAACAATGGCCATGCAGTGAACAAGGCACTTCTGTGACCCCAAGTTTCATTCTAAGCTGGACATGTAAGCAGTTTTGCTGGGGGTAGATCTCATAGTTAAGGACATGGCAACCTGTCTGATCAATGAGTACTTGCTCCCAGGATTCAGAATTCCAGATCATCTTTATTTACCAGAAGAATACATACACTAAGTCCATTTCTATTATATGTTGCTATTCAACTGAAGAGAAAAATAAACATAAACACGCATATGCAGAAAGTCGAAACTTTTTCAAGGCCCTATCAAAACATCAAAAGGCACACCAAATAAAAAAAGTAAAAAGCAGCCGCGAGCTAGGAACGAATGCTAGCACATATAAGCACAGCCAGCAGAAATATGGCAGAACAAGTCTGATTTCTTTTGCTTGTTTTTAAGTGGTTTTATACATCAGAACCTTCACATCTCTCACTCAGCATTTTTTAAGCATCTGATCATTTCTCTCTCTCTAAGTGAACATGTATTTCCATTACGTGTACAATATGAAGACTGCAAACACCTACAGTTCTTCTCAGTGTGAGCTGAGCAGTTTTATCACTGTAGAAACTGAAAAGAGAGCAGCATTCTACGTAATAAAGCGTTCATAAATGACATTTCTTTATAGAAATAACGTTTTATTGCACTTAATTGGTATAAAATGTATGAACACTGACTTGAAACCAAATGTGCAGATGACTTTTTAAATTTACATTTCCAGCGTAATGATCCATTTCATCTCAAAGTTTGATGAACACAAGAGTTACTGTTTCTGAATATTGCTTATTCACTATTTGTGAGGGAGTGGTACTGGGTGCTCCCTCCAATTTTTCTAAGCAAAATATAGAACACAACCAAAATGCAGCTCAGAAACTAACAAAGAGATGACTTCTAAACAGGAAAAAAAAATGTTGCATTTAATTTTCTGATCAAGAAATCCTAATACAAGAATCACCTTTCAATTCCAGTTATTCTCTCCTGAAACAAATGAAAACATCTCTGTTGGACAGTTTTCTCACTGATGATTTAGTAACATGTACAATGTATACAATGCCCTGAAGCAAAACACAGAGAGAAAATAAATCCATCCAAATAATCCACTGACATAATACTAACCTGCTATTCAAAAATCCACCAACAAACAAACTACAACCTCCAAGCCTTTCAGTTTAAAGGATTGAAAAATTGCAGTTAACATTACAGGAAGATAGTTGTCTTGGACTGAGCCCACCAAAACTTCTGAGAATACGCTCAGAATCATTCTTTTAGCCAAGTTTTTCAAGATAAAACTTAGGATCAAAACTTTTTATGATCAAGTTTTATGATCAACTTTTTTACGATCCTGAGGTCAACTGTATGATGTTCAACAAGGCCAAGTGCCGGGTCCTGCACTTGGGGCACAACAACCCCAAGCAACACTACAGGCTGGGGGATGAATGGCTGGAAAGCTGCCTGGCAGAGAAGGACCTGGGAGTATTGGTTGATAGTCGGCTGAATATGAGCCAGCAGTGTGCTCAGGTGGCCAAGAAGGCCAACAGCATCCTGGCTTGTATCAGGAACAGGGTGGCCAGCAGGACTAGGGAAGTGATTGTCCCCCTGTACTCGGCTCTGGTGAGGCCACACCTTGAGTGCTGTGTTCAGTTTTGGGCCCCTCACTACAGGAAGGACATCGAGGTGCTGGAGCGGGTCCAGAGAAGAGCAACAAAACTGGTGAGGGGTCTGGAGAACAAGTCCTACGAGGAGCAGCTGAGGGAGCTGGGGTTGTTTAGCCTGGAGAAGAGGAGGCTCAGGGGCGACCTGATCGCTCTCTACAGGTACCTTAAAGGAGGCTGTAGCAAGGTGGGGATTGCTCTCTTCTCCTGTGTGTCAAGTGATAGGACGAGGGGGAATGGGCTGAAGTTGCGACAGGGGAGGTTTAGGTTAGATATTAGGAAAAACTTCTTTACTGAAAGGGTTGTGAGCCATTGGAACAGCCTGCACAGGGAAGTGGTCGAGTCACCATCCCTGGATGTATTTAAAAGACGTTTGGATGCAGAGCTTGGAGACATGGTCTAGTGGAGGGATTGTTAGTGTTAGGTCTCAGGTTGGACTAGGTGACCTTGAAGGTCTCTTCCAACCAAAAGATTCTGTGATTCTGTGAAGTAAGTGTCAGCAGTTTTCTTCAGCTATTCTTAATTTTTAGGATAATGGTAGAGATACTGAGCACAAATGGAATCTGAAGATGAAACACAATGGTTAACTGTGGTGGCATCTGCATCAGAAGGAAATGGGACAAACGGGTAGAACGACTGTCACATCCCCACTTGCACACAACTGCCCAGCAGCGGAGAGATCCCAGAAAAAACCCTGCCACAATCACGAGGAACCTCAGGTGATCAGCACCTTTCAATCTCTTCTTACTTTCAGCTCTCAGAGCTTAGTCCAGAAGACTAAGATTTTGGGGTTGTTTTGTAAAACTGGCAGACTATGAGGTCCCAAATGACACCCAGAAAACAACACTCTTATTAAGCTATGAGAGTATCTACCTTGAACGTTTTCCCCAGTATCATTTCAAACACGCTGAAATGGTTGTTTCACTATAGAAGGCAGTTCCAAATTAAAATCTGATCTTCCCCTTAGAAGGCAGGTGTCCTCCTTTCTGAACATAACACAGATCACAATGTGCAAAGCTTCGTTCGTAACACAGCTGTGGTGAACAGCCTCTGTAAAACAGATGTTATTGCTGAGTGTTAATGAGGACAATTATTAGCCATGTATTTGCACATCTCATCTTTTACCTTCTACAGTAACTAAAAAAAGATTGAGGGATCTGGGGTTCAAGAACTGGAACACGAAAGTGCTGGTCCCTAAAGAAAGAGTATTTCTGAGGGTATGTCAGCACTGGAGAAGCTCGGTGCTGAGAGGTCAGCTTTAGGTCAAGATACACCTCCTTCTCCACACTGCCACACAGCAGAAGCAGAGCTCCTGGGCTCTCCTTCAGCGAGAGACAGCTCGGGCTATCAAAGAGACATCTGCAGAGCTCTTAACAAAGAAACCCATCTAAATCAAACACTCCTGTATGCAAATGGAGCGTTAAGTCAGATGACTTATGGAGAAGTTCTAAATTTATCATGGTAAGATAGCTGCAGCTTAATTAAGGCTGTTATCAGCTTCCACTATGAATATTTGCTCTCAGCTCTCCAGTTCTCGCCTCAGAAATCTGACTTGATTTAGCAACTAATATACATTAAAGACAGCGTTCAATAATTGTAGGAAAGTTGTGTACAAATACACGTGTCTGTTTCTAATTTCCATCCCTCATACTGTGAATGACTTGTTTCTTCAAGTAGACTTACACTTAAAAAAATGTTTTAATTAAAGCACGTTGGTTTTGACAGTTCAAGTGACTGGTGTTTCCAGTGACCTAAATAGGAACACCTAGTTCAAGAAAGCATTCACTGATAGCTAAATAGGATTGTTTAATTAATTTAATTCCAAAGATTTCAATACCAAGAACTGAGCACTGCATTCAGGAATGCCTTGCCTTTTACAAAGTTACCAGTGGTCACGAAGATAACAGTTATGATCCTTCTGCATTAACAGTTACTGAAAAATCTTCCGTTGTTCCTCAGATAACTGAGGTTTGTGCATAAACAATATTTTAGCCTGAACACTGTTAATGTACAGATAATTGTTAACCTCCTCCCTTTGGTTAAGGTTAATTTTATCCTTCTTCGAGTTGGTCTTTTTTCACCTCTTCTGCTCTGTCTTCCTTGCCAAGAAATCTACATGTTTTCATACGCAGATTACAGCTTAATATAAATTTACACAGTTCTTTAAGGTGTTCAAAATATCTGACTACAAAAGAGGTAACTTGAAAATAATTGAGATTTTGTTTTTCTTCTTCTATAAAACATCTAGTATTTTTATGTCAGTTCATGAAACACACGAACTTCACCTCTGTAGCACTGGTAGGCTGCACAAGACAACAAAAACAGAAGTACTAAAATCATTTAAGAAATTATCATTACTTGGAAACTGGACATGATGCCCCAAGGTGACACTGAAAGTAGAAAGTCAATGGGGGATCTAGTCTGTTCTATCACAGTCCTGCTGTCAGCAGAATCTCTCTACGACCGAAGAAAGGTATGAAGGTGATGTATTGTTGCAAATAGGGAGCTGTAGCTGACAAATACTTTTCATGTTCCTTACAAAAGCAAGTCCCAATCCTTCAAGTTGATCTATGGAAGCCAGTGATGCTTTAGGCAAGTACACAGGTTCTTCTTGCACTGAGAAATTAACATGCACGAGGTCACATTGCAGTCATGTATTTCTTGCAGTCCATGTTTTTGGCAATATTCTTTTAATAATTTTAAAACTTCCAAAAGAATACGGGTGTTCATCTGCATTAACATCATTAGCTTTATCAACTGCTATCACTGCTTTTCCAGTGTAGTAGTTAAAAACAGAGCACGGCTCTAGTTAAAAAGTGCATGGCAAAAGCCATGGGGAAGAAAGAAAAATAGCTTTTAGAACAAAACCAAACCAAAGCAGTTTTTAAAAAGCAGCTAGAACTACCAAGTGAAGATTGAATACTTGTTCATCACACCATTTACAGATCCCTAAAGGAAACAATTTTCCATTGTCCGATAACACTGAGTGACAGTGATAACATCTATATTTAGGCTAAGTCTTTCAACTATAAAGGATGGTGGGTTTTTTTGTTTTTAAATGTTCTAACAAATTCATTTTTTGGAGAAGGTTATTACTACTCAACTGGGAGAAAGCAGTAATGTGCCTTTGCCAAGTGAAATTATCATCGTATTTATCAAAGACAGAAACTTTCCAAAACATTCCTCTTCTGTCATCTGCCACACTGTAAAATTAGTGAGCCAATAAAGATAATAGCTTCATGTGGTCTTGCCAGCAGAAGGCAGGACCCATACTACTTTCAAGGGAAATAACAGTAGTATACAGGAAACCTTGGGAGCCAACAACCACCTGAAAGTCAAGAAAAAGCTAGCTATCCTTGCTATTCTTGATGACTTCCACAACATCTCACCCGTGATCCCTATAAATCATCTTCCATGCAGAAAGCCTCATATGACAGCAGATCTCAGACCCAGAAGATCCCATACCAGGGAATAATTGCCTCCTTCTGTTAGTACCTAATACATTCAGCCCTGCACTGCAGTTATCATTTCAAGCTTCACTCTGATGCCTCATTGTAATTACAGCTGTACAAAACAGCACCTATTTTATATCCCTTGTTCCCCATCCCACCCCACGTCAGAAACAAAGCAAAATCTCAGGGGTTCACACATGCAAAACCACACAGTAAGGCAAGCCTTGTAGGTTGTAGCCGCACACGGAGAAGTTAGCGAGGCCAAAGATTCCTTGGCAATGCCGTCGCCTTGAGCACAAGTACTATCACGCCATCTGTATTTACGTGTACACAATGTTTTTCACAAAAGAAGTAAAAGAAATTATCTGGAACATAAAACTTTTACTCCAGTTCCCACCCAGCCTGGGAAACCTACGTGTGAGGTTTTGTGCTGCAGTGCTTGTTGCAGCCAAAAGAGGATGGACTCAAGCCATTTTGCTCTGTCCTGATCTAACTCTGTCTTGAGGGTTGGAGTGGAGACCTTACAAACCGGTACCTGGAAGTTACAGAATTACACAGAATTTGTGTGTCTGCCTGAAGTCGCATAGTTTTTAGCAGTTTTTCCTGCTGTATTTGAAGCTTTAGATAAGTCAGAAAATAAGTTCAAACCGAGAATACATTATTGTAGTATTTAAGAACTTTTATAAGAACACACAGTAAAAAACATCCTGAAGAGCCTGAATGACCTGGAAAAGATCTCCTCAATGCCTAAAAATATCACTGAAGTCTTTGGCTTTTCCATGTAAGCAAGAAAAAACAGAGGAATTAGAACATGTCTTCTAGAGAATATTTCATTAAAGGCCAGAACCATGTATTTCCCGATTTTGGTTGTCTGGCAGCTTTTTTTCATTCTTTGCAAATACAGCAGGTCTCAGCAAGATCTTCAACCAGGCCAAGAGACACCCTTATTGAAGCTCTGTGAACAAAAGCAGGCTGAAAACATGTTCCATTTTGTGTTAAAAATATTTTCTTCCATCATTGTCTTATGCAATTTATAAATGATTTAATTATGGGGTGGGGGGTGAAGGGGGTGTATAGGACAGGGGCTCTTATATTTTAAAATGCAGACAATTTTCATTATGTATTTCATAGTTTTTTGTTTTTGTTTTTTTTTCAAAAAATCTCCAATTTCATTTTCAATATGTTTAATGAATCTGATAGGTTACTCACACACCCTTTTCTCACTCACTATGGCTACCAATTGAAGTTCTGCTTGGGAACAACAAGGACAAAAAGCCCGCAGCATCGGGAGTATGGTTTGATTTGCTTACACTAACAACTTTCATAAATTATTTATTGAACTTCAAAGCTTTGAAACTGATGATTAATATAGTGAGAAGAATAAGATGTGTTTGTTTACTATCAATTATTTATTACATATGTTTTACAGTATAAGATATGCACAAAATAAAAATGCATTATATTAATTTCACTAAAACTTACTGTTCTTTCTATCCATTCAGAGATTATGAATGGACTATTTGGTAAATTTTCAATAATAGAAGATGCAAAAGACTGGCATCTTGAGAAAACAAAATAGATTACATCCATACTTTGCAGTAAGGAACTTACATCTATATATGCAAAACATTACCCACGACTAGACAAAAGGAAGCCTTGAATCAAAGTAAACTACTTACGGAAGTCAGCGCAAGAAATGAAATATTAGAGCCTAGAATACAAATGATAGCTGCACTAAATTCAGATCCAAACCAGCCAGATCAAAGAATCAACGTGTCAGTTCTAACCAAAGCACAACATCAAATCAGTTGAGCAGTTAGAGATCCAAATCTTCTGATTAAGACTAAGCCTGGGATGCATGATGGTATGCCAGATAGCTATTGTTTTTAATGTGCCTTAGGTCAAACATGGTAAACTTCACACTTCTAACCAGTGCTGTTTCTAATAGATTGGATGAAACACGTTTACAAAAGAATCAATAAATGTAAAGACTGGAAAGAATTAGAGAGGCTTGCAGGCTTGTACCTATTGTCTGGGGGAATTACATGTCAGTTCGAGTATTATAAGTCCAACAAAGGTTTCCTAGCTTTAATTTACTAGAACACATAATGGGTGATGTAGAAGCTGGGAAACACTAGTCAGTCTGAATACATTACTTAACAAACAGTTTAATGAATGTTACAAACATTATTGTAGTCCTGGCATACTCTCTCTGCTCATTCATTTTCACTTTGCAATCTTATTATTAAAGGACCTTTCTTTGTGAGGCTGTTCCACTTAAAGTTTAAGTCTCAGAAGCAAGAAACACTATATCACGTTCAAAACGTAGATCTAAAATTGTAATAAGCAGCAATGCTAAAAGCTAACTAAATAACTAGTGATACACAGCCTTCCAGCCTGTCTCACACACGTATCTGTGGGAGACACCACATGTATTTGCACAGCTTTTGCACTTTTAGTAAATACAGGTTAGACAGAGTACATCCTAAATACGTGTCTTGAGAAAATCATAAAAACAAATATATANAAAAAAAAAAAAAAGACCACCCCAACAACAAAAAAGCACCAGAACGTTCTTTAAAAGAAAAAAGATGGGCTGATGTCAGAAAATATAGCCAGCTCACACATTAAAAAGAGTAGTATTTTCTTCCCTGAAGATGGTTTAACTCTTCAAATAATTCTTGTGAAACAGAACATCCACACCCTTTCCTAATTAAATATTTCAGTCACCTGAGTTTTACTCCTCAGTTCAATATGATTTTAATTCCAATGTACAACCTAAATCAAAAAGGCACAACTTCTGCATTCCAATTAAATAATTAAGACACGAGGTGTAGTTTTACACCATGCTGAACTTTAAGGTTTATCTTGATTATCACAATATTTTTCCTCACATAATCTCATTTATAAACTAGAAAATGAGAAAACAATCCATAAGCTTCTCCAGATAAACCATATGGCCTAGCGTTCCAACAGACAAAATGAAATTTTAAACACACAATAGGGTTGTTTAATGCCATATTCTGCTGGGTAAAATTGGATACAGAAGGCTGGATTTCTCCATCCCAGGTTCCCTCTTCAAACCACAAACTGTTCATGTGCAGCTGATAAGTACAGTATCTCTGAAACTCCCTTTATAACCCAGTGCATACATTGAAAAAAATCACTGGAGTGCATTTTTTCCCAGGAAAATGTGTGAAGAACCCCATTTGTGAAGGCAGAAATGTATTCTATCATAGGGTTTTGAATAACAAGTTATTGAGTTCTTGTTCTACCGTGATGGGAAAGCCTCACTTGGGACTTTCTGGTTCATATGACAAGAAGTTGCTATGACCATAAAGGAAAAGGTATACATTTATCTGCATTACAAAGAATGTCCTTGTTACTGGGAGAAAGACTGCTGATATTACTATACCCAGACATAAGTAAACATAACCTGTGTTCATTTTTTATGTATTCAATGCTCACAAGTTTAGACAGGAGCATGTTAGTATAGTTTGCTGCACTGTGTTGCTGCATGATACTAATTTTGTTTTCTACCCTGTCTGCATCAACCTGTGTGGTTAATATGCTCAGATGTGCTTTAACTAACACAAAGTATTGCCAGCAGCTACACTACATCTTCAGAAACAAATATGCATATTTGACATCCCGCTTTCTTTTCATTAAAATCTACTTTAACAATGTGAGAGCCATGTCACTTGGACAGTCAAGGTCGTGATTTCTGAAGAAGGTTCACTGCAGGCGAATCCCAGAGGACTGTGTGAGTCTCTCTTTGTCTGGTCACATCAAAAGGAAGTTTGAAAAAGGGTTAATCATAGCTTTAAAGTAAAAAGGAAGCGCACCCTGCAACAGAAGCTGCTGTTTATGCTCCTTTGGGCTGTTCATTTTGGAAGTCTGGTTGACAGAAATTGGGATGAAAAGCTTAGAAACAGCTACTCCTAGAAACAGCTGCCTCAGAAAAAGAGGACACCCGATTAACCTTTTGGTATATCATTAGCCTATTAAATTGTAGCATTCTACAGTGAAGAAACATATTATGCAGTTATTTTTGTGAAAAGAAATCTTACTCACATTTATATGCCAGCATATTCCTTATATCTGTATTATTGTAGAAATCAGATATTTTAGATGGCAGAATGAACGGCTCATTCTACCGGTGGCCCACACAGACCAACCGCGAGTCACCACGACCCTTAGGGCACTGACCATCTCCCAGCTTTTACCCTGGGGCACAGGGGCTGGGCACTGCCACATTTTTGGAAGCAGGTAAGACACACCTTCAGTCAATAAAGGATGTGCACTGTGAGAAACTTAGGGGAAATGCTTTCCTGAGCTGTGATTCATCTTTCCTCAGCCAAAAACTATATCCCCAGCTCTAGCTCCCTTCAAAATCCATTCTCATCACAGCTGAATAACTGAACAAATAGCTGAAGGTTTTTTTGTTGGCTTTTTTTTTTACTGGCAGTGAGAGAGGGAAGAAGCATATCTATTAAAAACTTCTGTTTGTCAACTAGAGGTGGGGGAGGTAGGAACTTCTGCATTTTGAAAGATAAAGGGTAAGATGTGTGTAACGTCAGAAAAGGTTGAGCACAAATATTACTTGGTTATAGGCATCCACAGAAAAGGGCAAACTATTTTTACATATGGAAATGTCATCTTTCTCAAACCCATTCTCAGTTTTCTCTCTCTTCCCTTCCAATATGATAGCAAATAGGAAACTTAACAATAGCTGACCTCTGAGTTAAAGAAATAGTTGCCTGATCGCTGCCCGTCTCTCACAGACTCCCACCTTACAATAGACTCCTATGGAAAATGGAAAGCCAATTATCGAAGCAGAATCAAGCAGCAGAAAAAGTGCACTCTTTCTCACCGACACAAAAAAGTTAGAAAACTACGACTAGGCTACATATTTAAGTGTAAGAAGCTTTCTCCTCTATGAGGAGCAAGCAGCCTAGCAACAGCTGCAGTACGAAGGCAGCTTCTTTGGCTTCAGAGCGAGCAGAGCAGGGAGACAGCAGCAGAAAGATGAAGTCTGCTTTGTCTTCATCTGAAACGAGAAAACTTTTCCAAAAGACACATTCTTCCAAGTGAGCTGTGACCCCTTATTATGGGGGTGGGGGAGGTTCCACCGTAAGGATGGGGAAACACCAAAGAGGTTGCTCTGTGGGGCTGTGGGGTCTCCATCGTGTGGGTGCCCAAGGCCTAGGTGCGGCACGGAGCAACCTGAGCTGACCAGGCCTGCTTGGAGCCGAGCAAGGAGCAACCTCTGGAGGTCCCGCCCAACCTGAATACCTGTTCACTCAGAATCACAAAGTAATTCTTTTTCCAGGAATACAATTTCTGCTTTTGGGCTCACAGTACACCTGACAGAGCAAGCAGCCTGAAGAGCATGGCATCCTTCAAGATCTCTGGTAAATTAATAAGCAACCAGCACATGGAAGAACCAGGAAGTCTCACAGTTTGTGAGGTTATCACCCAGAGAAGGAACAGCTCCCAGGACACCTGCATCATGCTGTCATCTGATTGATATAAGAACTGTTTTGGATTTAATGCCAATATAA
>VXAA01002092.1:1161634-1173096 GCA_013399115.1 Anseranas semipalmata
GGGGGAATTTTCTCATGAAGCCTCAGAGCCTGCAGACCCCCACCTCTCATTTTTCCCCACAAATGCTTATCCTCCATGTCTTTGGTATGTCAGTGAGTATTTCTTTTCCCACTACACTTGTTCTCAAAATGCATAAAGAGGAAAAAATCCAAATATTTATCAAACACACACTTATTAAAAGTTGTTTCAAGCTTGGTGTATTGTTTTAGAAGGCTAATACTGACTGGCTTCAAATTGCAAAGTTGTCTGTATTTCCAACTGCTAAAAGAAAGCATCAATACGAAGCACCTTACTGATACCTTTAAAATATACAAATTATGTTCAAAATAGCAAGCCACTAATCACCTTTCCAATATATGTAATTGCATTATATACTTCATGTTATTATTAAGCAGAGGACATTCTGCTGGTCAGTTATTATGCTGAGGCACAAGCTCCATTTTGAGATATTTTAGCCTTAAATTTGTATACAAAGACACAGGACAAAAAGAATGTAACCAAAATGAAAAAACTGTACTTGCAAATATATTCTCCTGAATGAATTCTTGATATCATAATGATAATGCTACTTATAACACAGAACACATACACTGGGACTGTTCCTATTTCACAAATGGGAAAATGAGGGTGAAAGGTTATTTATTTAAATTCAGCAGCAGGCATGAAAAGAATAAATACCACACCCTTACTGTATTCTACAGATCAAATGTAATACATTTAAATACTACTTAACTGTCCTATTTGTAGTATTAATGCTGATTTCAGGGAAAAGCATGCTTAACTTTAAACAGGTGTCTAGTAAACAGTGTTTTCAAGCTGAAACTTAAGTTAACATTCATTTCTGTGTACCTCAAAACCAAGAACATACTAGATGCAACAGATGTAATACCTTGCTCTGCTTTTCAAAATTTAGAAGATTTATAATAGATACGACATAAATATAATATTACTTATACTCTCCGAAAAGGGCTAACGCCTGTTACCTTTTTAATGAAAGTGCAGAGTAGCCAAGTTGCCCATTGAATCTTAGGGGTGTGTGTGTGTGTGTACACACAATCATGAAAATGATTTTAAATTGGAAATAATGATTATTTACATCATCATTATTTCAACCTAGATAATATATATATATATATTCGTTATTTTTCCTTTTAAAGCATCTCAGATAACTTGTAAATAGATGTTTCCACCCCATTTTTGATGCTCATACATTTGGAATTTCATCCCCAGAATTTTTCTATAGTATCCACATTTTAATTAAATAAGACATTTTATTTTCATGTCATCTACTCAGCTATCAAGAAACATGACCTTTGTTTCCAATCTCATATTTACTAACTACACAATGGCAATATTTTAGGCTAGGGACCAATTATTCTAATTATCCTACAGTTACAGCTCAGACAGATTCATAACTCCTAGCGAAGCTTCCTTTTTTTTTTTTCTTGCAACAGCACATATTGAAAGTATTATCTTTTTTTTAAAAAAAAAAAAAAGCCAGGTAGAATATTTTTGTGCATTTGTCACAAGCAAATAGTATTATTTTCTGAACTACTTGATCTTAAACTGTAAGTTGTACATACAGTTATAACGGTGTGTGTTTCACTCCCAGATCAGGTCAATAAACAGAAGCAACAAATTTCCTGAAAGGGAAGGATTTTGCTTTAAGATCCTCCGCATCATCATTTTTTCACTTACTTGGTCAGAAGGGATGAGTGGATATGAGCAGTACGTGGTATAGTTCAGTGCTCCCCTGCCTTTGAAGGCTACAGGGTTGTAAAACGATGTGGAAGAGCAATAAAGGAATTGCAACTGACACCCACCCCACCTTTGTGAGACCACTCAGAAAATATTAACCACCCAGCAATGGCTAAGAGGCCATCGGTGTCTCGGTAAAAATGAAAGCAGTTTCGCTGTCTAAGGACTTCATGCCAACTCTGACCTCATGTTCCGAAAGCCAGAAGAACCTGTGCAGCTCAGTGCCGGTGCTCACGTTCATGATCAGGTCTCCACAACGGCTCACTGTAAGCATGTAACACACTTTCTGCTCAAACACTCAAGTGTTTGTAAAGGCTGTGCTGTTTATTATGCTGTACCATCAACTTAAACCTTATTAATCCCTGATTAGCAGCTGAAAATGACAGTGTATATACCAGAACTGAAAGAACATGCCATTTGGCTCACGTAATCAGATAAAGACAACACACTGAATAAAATAAATCATGGTAGCATACACTCCCGTTACAATTTTAGACATTTTAGTATTTGTTTTCATGAAAAACCTTACAGATTACATACCAAGGACTATACCTCAACAACAACAAAAGTGGTCCACACAGCAGTCTGCATTACTCCATACAACTGACTCATCCAAGGTACAAGTGTACAATCGAGATGCCAACCAATTCAGATATACAGCCTTACCATAGTAATACCACTACTACTAATAATAATAATAATTGAATAAACATGTTTAAGAAATGGAAAAGCTGCTGAGATATCCCGTATCCTAAGCTGCAAGCCCAGCATATTTACATGCAACCATTAGCACTGCAAATATCCCCATTCAGAGAAAATCATAGCAAGTGTCTAATGCATAGCAGTTCTAAATCCAGAAAAATCAACAGCATTTTTGTCAGAGTATCTTGAGATTGTCAGTTTTTTTTTTTTTTTTTTACATAAGAATAAGACTATGAATATGGTAGCATATTTTGTATAAAGGAACTATATAAATAATGAAAATAAGGCAGCTTGTTCCAAAACAACCTTGAGGAGCTATCATTAAAGGTGCATCTTTGGCACAGAAAATATAACAGCACAAAAAACAACCAACCAAAACCAACCAAACAAACAACAAAAACTCCACTATTACAAAGGATTTTAGTTTCTTTAAACAGCTCTTTAATAAAGTCTTCTAGCAGAGGCAAGCATACCCGTACAGTTCAATACTCCCTACTCCAAAGCGAGGAGCACACGTTTTCCATTCACTGAATACTTCATCTGGTCACTTCTTGCTCCCTCTCGCCTGCTCGTGCACAAGCTGGTTAACATCTCAGCTCCACTGTACCAGCGCAGGTAAGATCCTAAAGGACTGAAGGCTAAAGCAGGGGATATTGAGTACATTCCCACTACAGGTTTTTAACATACTTCCCACTGTAAATGGTTTAAATCTAATGCGATAAGATGACAACCTTTGGAAATAATAACTGCAGTTCTTGGAAAACAGTTTATTTGACCTCAATATGTTAGCCATAGCCTACTGCAATACGGAGCTCCAAATTCAAAGGGAAACTGGACAAAATGTGTTGAAGAGAGATACTACAGTTCTTTAAAGTATAAATGACAGCAGCTGACTTTTTTCCCCCCAGTCACAAGACACAGGTCACATACCCTCAAGGATAGTTATTAATTATTTGTCTTACAGACTAAATGAATCCCGTGTGAGGTATCCTGAAGATACTGCGTGGCATCTGCAGAATACAAACTGTCCTCAATGCAGTAGAATCGGACCCAACTGAGTGCGCAAAGCTGCATAAATGTTCAAACCGGTGCTTAATTTAACTACTATGTAATGCCTTCTTGTCTCCTTTTACTATGTATGCTCCTACTTGCATACTTACAGAACGAGTAATCCGATCAACTGCAGGATATACGAACTAAATCCAAGTTCATCTGTACTTTCACTGTAACCGAAAACAGATTTTAACTTACTGTAAAATGAGACCAAGGCTTCTGCAATAGAGCTAAAAACCTATCCATTTTCTGAGATGTGATTTGTGCATTACCAGACTCAGTTTTTAATTCTAAGAGAGATCATTACTTCTCCTAATCTTAGCCTATGCAGAGCAGAGCACAGAAAATAACCCAGTTGTTTCTACAGAAAGGTGAGCAATGTGCAGTTGTACTACTCCTGCTTTCAAAACCTACCCAACTTTGATTTTTAAAAGTCCATCCTCGAAGGCAGTTTTCCACTCTCATGCAGTAACCATATCCATGTTCCATTACTCATGCTTTAAAATTTGCAGTTCGTTGTCAGTATGATTTTTTTCAAGGTCAGCTTCAGACATATGCCTCAACGTATCAGATATCGTATCTCTAATGGGAGCCTTCTTAAATTTCTCCTTGAAGAACCAGACTGAACTCGAGCTTCCTCTTGGAAGCCCTGATTTCCCTCTTCATCCATTCCTCAGAAATTGCTACACAGCATCAGCACCAGCCAAGAAAAACAGTAACAACCTGAGCCTTCTTGAGGCTTGGCTACTTGGAGGATTTCTCTGCTAGCACAGTTCCATATGTTTTCTTCATCTCACAATACCTATTGTCAAAACAGCCCCAGCACACTTCTCTCCCACTTTCTCGTTGCTGAGAATCTGCTTGATACACTGGAACTGAAGAGGTGCCAGTTTGCATCGCCAGGACAGACCATTAGCTCTGCCAGTCTTACCCAGAACGCAGCACAGAGCTCCTCTACATGCAAGCTTAAGAAAATGTCAAAACTAGCAGAACAGCCCAAAGAAAAGAAAAGAAGCAGGGGGTAGGATTTACCTGCCTTATTAATACGTCTTAAAAAAAACCCTCTTGTTATTGCTGGTTATTGTGTAGCACAAAGGAAAAAATCAAGTATTGTATAGTCTGCTAAGCAATTTTTGTAAGACCAAAACTGCAACATGCTATAACAAATTTTTAATTAAAAAGACAATTTTTGGAAGATAAGAAGTAAATACAGATGCCTCTCGAATGTGATTAATTTAAATCCAATACTCTTATCACAAAACCTACCGTTTAACAAGAAAATCTACTATGGAAGTGTCATTCGTTCTGCACCCTGAAACACAGCTATTTCAGTTTTAAGCTACACACTTCGTATGGGTGCATTTCAGCCTTTTAAAGTACATTTTTTATACTGTGGTCACAACTGGCTGTTGTCCGCTTTGGATACAAGTTTTCTGTTTATAATGTATTTACACCCTTTGAAGTGGTTAAGTCAATGATCCTGCTTTACCATACATGCACTTAAAATTGTTTTACACTTCCCAGTAATATTGCTTTCTAACCCCTAAAAAAAAATAACAGAAAATGGAAGACTTTTATACCCCATTCTTACACTATTTATTTTACATTATTTACAAAAACCTAAAATCAAACTCTGCAAAGTAATCATTTGAACTTTAAATGCCAAATACTGAAGCAACAATAAATGAAAGTAATTAGTGCCTGAAACTTAAGGTATTTTTGTGAAATCACAAATATTTAGAAAACAAATCTGATTTCTGTTAAATACGATTCTTCCATCTAACCTCAAACCACTTACTGAAACACTTTTTTTTTTAATTTATTTAAGCTGCAGCTTCTGTTTGTTTATTTATTTAAGCTGCAGTCTTTCTCCTGCTGTTCTGGCTGAAGAGCTTCCACTGAGTGATTTAGCAGCACCTCTCCCCCTAAAATCAGGCTAGGGGATTTAGGAATCTGTGACAGATTAGCAACAAAGTCTTCCCCTCCTCCCCAGACACCTACAACGCAGTTATTACTAGCTATTTCCCTCCTCCTTTTCATCCTTTTTTCCCTTTAGTCATCATGGGTTATCTTTTTCTCTCTGATCAATATAGTTATAATGACCAAACTTTTGTCTAAGCCCATTCCCTCAGGCTGTCTTCACAAACTCGGCCTTTCATTGCTGACTCTATAACAATTATTTCCAACTCAGAAATAAGCTCAGAAATCATCACTTCCATTGAAAACGTGTTAGGGAAACACACTGAAAAAACCAGCACACCTCTTTAAACTTCATGTTGAAACCAGTATCATGACTTGTATAATCAAGGACATAATATGGTCACACAACCAAACCTCCAAGAGTATTAAATGGATCACTGTGTGCTTTCACTTTGCTAATATGATGAAAATACTAAGATCCCCAGGCTATATTTTGTTGTATCTTTGAGTTGACGACATTTTAGACGGGAAGTAGTTCCTTCTTGAGAGGCTCTCCCTTTCAAGAGCATTAAAATCGAGCAAAGGGAATAGCCATTCCTTTAGTATTTATCTTTCAGATAAACCACAGTTCATTAAGACAAGGAAAAAATTGAGTACCATCAGGGATCCCAACATCCTCTATGTTTCCTCTCAACAGCATGGTGATTCAGGTAAACCAGTGAGCGATGTGATGTCCTGTCACAGCAATAATTCTACCAAGAGGTTATGAAACTTGCACCTAGCAACTATTTGTTTCAGACCAGATTTTTATTCCAATCCATAATTTCTTATTTTAATCATTATTTTCTTGTCACTCTGTTACCCAACCTTTTAAGTATTGATTTTTTTAATATTTACAATCTTCACACTTCTGTATTTATAATCACTTACTCCATATTTATATCTCATTTCATAATCTCTGTTAAGATTTTCAGTTTCTTCTTCTTAGCCTAACCATTTACACTATTAGAATACCAAGACCCATCTGGCAACCATTTCATACAGTTACCTTCCCCACAATATACCTGATCAGCTGTTACATTTAATAATTTTTATGCTCTCTTCTTTTTAACACATTATAACTTCAATGCCTACATATTTCACAATTTTACAATAAAGTAGATAACTAATTTGTACAGTAAATAGTGTGTTCTTACAACATCCCTAATGAAACTTTGTTTTATTGATATGTGCAGGGCACAAAACCAGTTTAAATTCTTAAGAAAAAAATAACATAAGTTTCTGATCTTTGGAAAAAAAAATTAAAGTTGACAAAGACAAACAATTTTGGATCAAAAGAGAACAATGGAAAATTGAAATTCCTGCATGTTTGAGTATCATTGAAATATTCATAAAATTAAAAATTTCATGCCAGAGAATATATTCACCAACCAGATAATTTATAAAAACGATGAAGTGATTGCATGGTACTAGCATTTAAGTCACTGAAGGACTATAAACAATAGTATGGTAGGCTAAGACCAAAAATAAACTTATAGCAACACTATTAATATAGTACTCCAGTCTAAAGTATTTCCATAAAGAGCTGAATTACATAAGGAACAATGTACAGGAAACAACTGTTTGCTCATTAGGGAAATCAAGCATTGCCAACCATATCTAAGTCCTTGAATCAGATGATTATTCAAACACTTGCATTTCATGTAAAAAAATAGACAGAACTATTGTAAAAGCAATGCCCTTCTAATACATTCATCCGAAGCCGTATCATTCAAAGCAATTTGTGACAAGAACGACTATCACTAAGTAACAGCAATTGTATTCTAAAATTTGGCACTTTTACCTGATCATTTTTATTTTCATAAAAGTACACACTTCATTTATTCACTGCTCAAGTGCTAGCCAGGCAGGAGAACCTGGATATCACCTCTGATCAAATTCACAAATTCAGCAGTGTGAACATTATGAACAAACACTCAGAGCAGGTCTCGTTATTTTCTGCAGTTGTTCCTTGCACTCCTGACTGCACAGGGTCCCTGTAACACACTTCTGAGAACACTGAGAAGGACTTTCTCAATACTCAGCACTTCAATACTCAGTACTAAAAGCAATGCCAAGAGATACAACATGATAATCAGGTATCAGGAAAAGAAAAACAAAACAAAAACAAACAAACAAAAAAACACAAAACCCCAAATCAACAAACAAACAAACAAACAAAAAAACAAAAAACAATTTGCAGTTCAAAGTGCTTGCAACAGAATGTAACAAGAAATTTGGTTTCTTGAGAGATCAGTAATTCAGAACTGCACTTAGAAAATGAGATTACCTTTTATTAAAGTGCTTCATTTCATGAAAAGAACGCTTTCAGAGTGAGAATTTGGTATAATGGCACTACATTTGTGCTGTCTAGGTAGATCTGTTTTATGTATTATGGAAAGTATTTTTGATGCTAGCAATGTACTGTCATGCCACATAGACATGATGAATTTTTCACCCTGATATTAGATCTATATTCACACAGTAAGTAGGAGCACATTTTTACATACTGTTCTCAGTTCTTTTACGTAAAGATCAAAGATGTTTAAAAACACACATATGGATCAGAAACCCAAACATGCCTTTGCAATATTCTTTTGTTTTCACTGTGAAAAGGTGCGACATCTTAAGTTAAATTCAGTAAAAAAACAGCATCGTGCACTACTGCCCTGCAAAGGTTTTGGTTCAATTTGGCTGTACATTCCAAGTGAGTTTGAATGAGCAGGCATTATGTAAATGGACAGACTTAAATAAAAGGCAGCTCTCATGTAGTAATCCAAGGCCTGGGGTGCTTTCAGAGTAGGCTGGAGACAATCCCAGACACCTGGCTTTTGAAAGACCACCGAGGGAATACGCAAGGGGGGAGGGCAGAGGGAAGGTCTGTAAAAGCAGCCTGAAACGAAATTTAACTAAATTCTGTCTTGAATAAGACTGTCTTGAAGCGTCTAGGTCAGCAACCTTGAAAAAGTTTCTTTTTAGTCATCAGATGCTGAAATATACTTTTCTATCTTAAAGACAGAAAATGCTTTCTGAAGCAACACGCATTACATACTTCAAAATTTAGCAGTAAGTACAACCTGGAAAAAAGGAAATGCTTTTAACCATAGGTTCAGAATGAAGATGCCAAGGCAAAACGCAGTATTTACAGTCACTACACCTTGATGGAGCTAAGCCTCTGGTAAAAAGTCAAAGTAATTGTGCCATTCAAATTGTGGACACGCAAATCTGAAGAGCACAAACTCGGCTATCAATTGTAAAAGCTACTGCTATATCATCATTAATAACCAGGGGGTTAAGTGAGACTGGATAGCTGATAAAACTTCAATATAATCACGCCTCTAATATTTCTTCTGCCCTCCCCCACCAGAGCCTAAAAGAGGTTCTCCATAAACCACTTTAAAGAAATAAGATAAAATTGATTTTTTCTTGGATTCTCCCTCTCCTCTTATGCCTATTTGTTCTCTTTGTAATGCTTCTCTCTCTTTTTTTTTCTTTCAGGAATGAAACTCCCAAAGAAAGTAGGAGTGACAGAATACTTGCTGTTTCTTCTTTCCACGATTTTCCTTACCTCACACTTACTACATAATAACATACACTTACTACATGCTTCTCCATTTACTTCCCTCCCATATAAGTGATTTGCAATTATTTGCCTGCCTCTTTTTGATAAATTCCTGGCCCTTCATCCTCCGAGCGCTTCGCTGTGGCATCCTCCCTTAGCCCCCTACACCTCCTCACGCATTCTTCACCTGTTGCAGACATTCGGTTGCTGGTTTGGTCCTGTCCCCAGCAGCTCTGGGAAGGGGCCACTGGACACGTGCATTAGCTCCCGACCAACAAGCCAACCGGCGTCCTGGCAGCCCTGCCACAGCCACGGCACCCGCTGCCTCCTCAATAGCTGGCCCAAACCCAACGGCTCCAAAGCCAAGGAAAGAACAAGTGAGAAGCTACTGCGGGGAGGGGATGCTGATGTCAAAGGGACTTTTGGAAGCCTATCAGAACTACCTGATGCAGTTGCCATCCATCAACTATTATCTTGTTATGGGAAAATGGTGCCACCTGCTGCCCAATCCATCTTCCTTTAGCTATTCACCTAACCTGCTTTTTTTTGGCTTTTCTGTACTTTGCTCTCCAGAAATTCACCTACTTCTCTAACATGAGTCCCAAAATTTAACATACTACTACATTCTCTTATCTCATGCAGATTTTCAGCCCTTGAGATGTTTTTCCAACTTATTATACCCTAAGAAGAACAGCAAAAATACAAGTAATTAATGTCACAAACCAAAACCCTATACCTAAACCAAGTAGGAAGCTGATAGCTTGCTTACCCAACAGAGACCCCATATAGAACAACCTGAAGACTTCTTGCTAAGTAATTAATTAGGCAGCTGGACTGATATCATGTGTTCCTCAAAGAATGGGGCAAG
Organism: Anseranas semipalmata; assembly: GCA_013399115.1. Lineage (NCBI taxonomy): Eukaryota > Metazoa > Chordata > Aves > Anseriformes > Anseranatidae > Anseranas > Anseranas semipalmata. The sequence continues at coordinate 1,171,537 of VXAA01002092.1, forward strand.
AGAAAGCAGACTCACTACATCTCTGCTCTAGAAAACCTTTTAAATATATGTATTTTTTCCTGTCATTTTGCTCTTGAGCTCTACTACACTACATCCAGCAAAACACTGCTTTTATTTCCTATGGTGTTGCTCACTGCTACCCCAGTACACACAGAAGTGAGGGTAGCTATATTCTGATTCCCTGAGATGGATATTTAATCACTTGTCTGTATATGATGCTTTACTTTTGTAACTACATAAAATATAAGGATCATATTGAGTCCGAAGTATTATTACATTAAGAAAAATGCTGGATGATGTTTTGCAGAGATCTATAATGAAAAATAATCCACAGGCAGTGCCCTAATTGACTGGAGACCCTCTAAAAAGGTTTCTGAGTTGGGGAGGCGATACTTGAATTTGCCCTCTTCTAATTCCAAGCATCCAGCTGAAATTCAGGTTTATGAGATGTGAATGCTTTCTGTTTTTCTAGATTTTCACATCTCTCTGCTTTCCTCAGTCAGCTCAGTGGCTGTGGCCTAGAAAATGCACACAGGCTCCAATGATTGGCAACTTTGATCTTCTGAAACTGCTTAGTGCCAAATATAATATTTATATGTTGGAGTAAAACACGGTTAAAGGAACAAAAATAAAAACCTTCCTTTTATTTATTTCAAAATGGAATTCAAACTTCATTTGTCACACTGAATTGAATCAGTTTTTTTCTTAGACTCCTTTCAGTTTAAAGACTAAACATTTGCATTTATTTATACTTAGACCAGTCTGTTGTAAAGCAGCTGGATATTTTGAGCTATTTACACATTCATTTTCTAACTTCAGCATCTTGATCGATAACAGAAATTTATCTGACTTTCATTTTTCATTATTACATTTGGGTTGCAAATGAACTTCAAACCCAGTGATGCCAAAAGCATACCTTTTTATACCAACGTTTAAAGTAGCCTAGATATAAAAAAAAAAAAAATCATCACTACTTTTTTATTAACAAGATAATTTTCCATTTTTCCATTTTGTTTTGATAACTAAACTATTTTATTGATTAGCTTCATTTGGGTGAAGTGAAAAAAAAATACCAAGAACAGTTCTACTTTCCCTACTGCTATTCCACTAAGTTAACAGTAATTTTACTAGACCTTTCAATAGTATTTCACTGAGGCCTTAGTATAATTGAAGTTAACAAGTGGGTATATGCAAGTAAAGCATTTTCAAGTTTCTGTACAATTGTGCTCTACATTTTAAGCTCTTTATTCTGTAATCTGCCTATATTTATATACTTATATATATAATACTGAATTATATAATTGCATATACCTGCATACACAATTATTTATACACAATTATATGTGTAATAATATACACTAAATACACTGTTCTTATAAGATACTTTTAAATTATGCCAGATACCATGAATACAACTACTCTGTAAAAACTGAAACAGAATTAAGAACTGTACTTCAGTCGTTCTTCTAAAATAGACAAATTAACGCATATGATGTGCCTGCTGAATTTAACAGGTATAAATATAACAGGTGTGCTGAGAGAGAGGAAGAGAGGAAGAGA
>VXAA01002092.1:1173164-1195375 GCA_013399115.1 Anseranas semipalmata
GAGAAAGAGAATATGTTGTAGGGCAGGTAATCGCAAAAGCAGAAGAGAGACAGAAAATCCACTTCCTGAAAAGAGAGGCAATGCCTGCCTAGTCTGAAGTACACACTCCTTTTTAAATGTCAGTATTCAAGTATCTCTTTCTTAGCTGTGAACACTCACCCCTCCCAGTCAGACTTCCAAAAGACAAATATCCAACCCGTACCAGGCTGTTCACTGTTCATGTATTCCATACCTTAAAAAGTGCCATTCTCTATGCTCTGATTAGTCACAATTACCTGACCTATAGACTGATGAAATGATCAGCAGAGAACAAGATGAGCCCTTCTACAGAACAAACATATAAGGTCCTTAATATTAGATAAAATAGATAAAACAGTTAAAATAGATAATATAGAAGAAATTAAATTAGAACATTACTAGCAAGTAATATTTTAAACCACTACTAGTTGTGATATCTGCAAAAAATAATCTGGGTTGGACTAGAAGCGAGAGCAGAAGCTCTGCTCCCCATTACTCCATCGTAGCTAATAACACGCCAGACTCTCTGCACTTATCTCTTACTATAACGCTGTTCCCATATGGAAATCCATAGGCAGAGTTCACAGAAGGTTCCTTGGCAGTGCAACTACTTTAGAAATGCCATCCAGCCACAACAGAACTATAGGAGCTTCAGGTGGATGTTCAAAAAAGCAAAAAACAAACCAAAACCAAACAAAAAACCCAACCCCTGAACATTACAATACCTTTTTATGCACAAATATTATCGCCTGCTAATTTTGAGATTTATTACATATCATTTGTTAAAATAGAGGATTACTATTCTCCCTCTGCATTTCCCAGTTATATTATGAAAGCTAGAGCTTTAAAATTAATTTTGGAATACAAATCTAAAAAGAAAGAAGCAAAAAGCTAAGAATCAAACAGCAAATATTACAAGTTCCCCAAGACAACCCAAATCATTATCTATTATTTCTCCAATCATCTAAGAAAAGCAGTTCCGATATAATACATTTTCTGTATCTTCTTAACGTAACACATACCAAACATAAGCGAAAACATTGCTTCAGTCACTTAAAGATTTATACGGTCTGTAATATGGCTGACTAATAAGATTCTGTTATAGCTACTGATTGAATACATCTAAGAGGTTTTTTTTTTTTTAAACTTGGAATAAGATCAAGATGCTTGCAGATTTTAGATTGCTATTAGACACAATAATTATATGCTAAACTAATTACAACTAAAGCAAAACCTGACTTACAACTAATTAAATTTTACTGCATGAAAATAAAGCATAGTCTTTATTTAACACAGGGCTCAGCTATAAATGTTTACGAACTCACCAGCCTGTGTACTTATTTCAAGCAAAATGTCTAAGCCACGCTGATGAAGTTGCAACATGGCATGATTTGGTCACCAACTAACCAGCTTTGTGAAGTCATTCCTATGCAAGATGGTATAAATCAGATCAACGTTCCTAACATTGCTGCTTTTACTACTAAAAAACAAGCCTAGATGAGAAAGTCCCCATTAACATCCTATTGCATTTTCATGTAGATTTCCATTGCAGTTTTACAAGGATCAGGTTTAAATTTCAGAAGCAGATAAGCAACCCGGGAGCTTAAGTTCAATTATCAAGGCTTAGAAACAGATCTTTTTTAAAAGCCTACTCAGACCTATAAAGGTGCAGACAGGGAGCTTCTACCAAATATATGAAGTTATATATTTTAGTTTAAAATCCCACCAGTCATCCAGCTTTTATATGGAAACAGTATTTTTAATTTTAGCAGAACACTATCATGCTTGTACAAGCCTAAGTAAATAAATCAATACTTCCAGAAGAGAGCAAAGCAAGAGGATTTAGACATCAAGAAGGACGTGTGAATATGATCTCCAGCAGCAGAGAAAATGGAGGCTGAAAGAACCAGCTGGGATCTCCAGACATTGAAGTTAAATGGGAACAGCCTATAGTTTTTTCTCTGTTCTTTTCAGAATACTGAGAAGCGTTGTTCTCCTTTTACTGTAGCCAAGTCATTTCTGCTGAGCTTACAGTCTGCTCAACTCTTCCTGCCCTCCTCCCCCTCGAAGCCAAGGGCACCGCACCACCATTTGCTTGTGTGTTTGCCGATCCTGCCACAAGCTCCGATATTTGTAACAAACACTGTGTAATTTAGATTTCCTTAAAGCCACGGTTTATGCGAGAACTTAAGATTTCATTAAAGAATTAAAACTCAGCGTACATCCCTCACAAAGATAAAGACGATCTCAAAGGCTCAAACCCCGAAGGCCAACTAAACTCGCATGTGCTCCTCTTCAATCCTGCGCCCGCCCGCCCCGACCTGCCGTACCACCTCGCTGTGCAAAATGGCCGACACCGCCCGCCCCTTCCAGTCAGGTACCTCCGAAACCAGCTTGCCACCAGAAATGGCTTACCTGGATGCACGTGTTCTAGGCCCTGGCAACTGGCCTCAACTGGAAGTATCCTGCTTCCCCCCCATCATGTAAAACTTCCCATCAGGTGGCACAAACACAAAACAATACAAAAAGTAGCAGGGGGAGGGGGGAAGCATTTAAGCAATTTAATGAGCAGCATAGTTAATTATTCCTGTTTTGCTACAAACATCTCCCAGTCTTTTTTCTCTCTACATATAGCACATGCTACAGGGAACTGTTAAGGCGTCTCCTCTCTACCAAGCCACCTGGTCTCATAGACACTGTGGGAACTCAATGTCTTTGGAATCTTTTTCTCACTGTCAAATTTGTTTAAAATTGGCTAACACATTCAAAATTATTACAGTGGGACTGATGCACACATGGTAGGATTGTGTAAACTGTGTTTCTTTAGGAAACTGAGCTAAAAGCATAAAAAGAAATAATGAGCTCCGGCAGGAACAAAGCAGATGAATAAAGGGGAAAAAAAAGTAGCTGCTGGAGAACAAAAACATCATAGAGAATAAAAAACAAGGAGGAATAGGAAGAAAAGAAAAGAAAAATAAGTGAAGAAAAGCATTCACTTATAGTGCTTCAGCTACACATATGCAGTGTGCATACGCTTCCTATGTTTCTTCACATTACTCTGAGGAACACGCTGGTTTTGTCTGAGCAGAAGAAAGGCATGTAACTATTGAATAAGCAGCAAAGTTAATAAAGCAAATATTCTGAAATAATTTTATGCATCAATGCACTTGTATAACAATCTTTTAAATATAACCATGATCCCCTCCCTATTGAAGATTTTCATCAACTTGGTTAAACTTAGGTTATTTGCGGCAGCCAGAAATCACAGGGGGCTTGCTACCTTTAACTTTAATTTCCTAAAAAATGTTTACTTTCTTCCAGATGGCAAGATTAAATTACATAAACACTGTCAGCAACTTGAATCCTCAAATGTATTCATTTCCACCACAGAAGCTTCAAAACCATCTATAATTTTGTTACTGATGTTTGGAAACAGCTGTAGCTGACATGGCGATGTGTTGTATATGTCAGCGTTAAAAGATTAAATATTCTTAACCCCCAGTGGAAAAAACCTGCTCTGTTAGCCAGACATAGTGTAAGATAAGTCAGAGACTATTATTACAATAGAGATGTCTTATTAGTTCATTGATAAACAAAAAGGTCAAAGATGCTGTATTTGGCTTTCCTCTTGAGAAACAGTGGGAGAAGGCTGGATTTTAAGACATACGGGTATTTTTAAATATCACATGGTTTGTGAGGGACAAATTAAAGCTTATTAAGTAGCTATAGGAAAATCTTTTTTTAGATAATTCTATGCAGTCTTAAAAGAAGTTCTACAATAAGAGCTTTAGAAAAAAAGAAAAAGATATTTTATGTTTTCTTTTCTGTGCGTGCTTCTAATAACACATAATTTATACAAATGATGTATTGTATGAGTACATCAAAGTTCATACTTATGAACAGTCTTCCTTGGGAAGGACACCTGATATGAGTGAATGCCTTGCGTATGTTACTGAAGCCAAGAACCATGATGATGAAGAGTTTTAGATCCTGCTATCCTCACCTAAGTCAGAAAGGTCAAGGGTTGGAACCAGATGCAAACCCCTCTCCTTCAGTCATTGGGTTAGAGAACTGATGGATGGAGCAACAACTTACTGTCGTTAAGAAAAAAAGCAGTAAGACAGTGCCACAAAACAAGGCAGCCCTTCCACTTTGCTGTGACAGACACCTACTCACTTGTCATCTAAGTGGTGCTGAAGGAAAGAGAACAGCTCTGGCTTTGATGATGGATGGAATGAAATACAACATCTTTATAAAATTATGGTTTACACGGGTTAAAGAAATAAATAAAGCTGTGGCTTTTTATGTACACACTATATGAAGGGCACACAGGCAAGCCTCAAAGCCCTGCTCTATACACATTCCTCACCCTACTACTTCATGTCACTTTCACATGAAGGTGAGCAGAAGATATTTATAAGTAATGTTGCAATTTCCTAGTCTACACTTGTTTAGAAGAACCTGTTTTTTATAAAGTGCCCAACCCTAAATTGTCCGTATCAAAAGGAGCCTTCTCTCCAACTTGAATGGGGCAGAGGTAGGCCCCATCACTGTGGAGAAATGGGAAGTGGAGGAAACACTGTGCTTGAGCAACATGGCTCCTGTTACCTTACTGGGAATTTTGTGAACTCTTGCAAAAAGTGGATGATGAATTAAGGCTGCCCTAGAGAGTTCAGCATTTCAGCAGAGCACATGAAGTGCTCATCGGTCTTCGTAATATCAGAGATATTTTCTCCTTGCAGATGCACAGCACTTTTTCTCTTAAATATTTCCCGAGGTACATTTTAAACTCAACATGCTTTTTCACTAGACTTTCATGTTTTCTCTCTTTTCCTTACGTTTTCTGTTCGGTTTTGGCTATCGCAAGAAAAGTTATCCTTTTCGTCTGCTTCTATCCTCCACTGAGTAACGCCAACCCTTTTTAGAGAGTTGCATGACAGGAGGAGTAGAAATGTCATTTTTTCCCCTCTCAAGCTCCACACACGTTACGAACCCACTTAGTTCCAAATCTAAATGAGATTTAAGATTTCATTTCCTCACTTCAACACACGAAGATCCAGGCTGTTCCTTTTGTCCCATCAATTCAGGGTATGCTCTGGCAGCAGAGACGCTGAAAGCTGTATTCCAGGGCATCAAAATGAACATCAGCAGGAACAGACTGTTCCATCAATTTTGCCACCACTTTCCCACAGATGCAAGCTGTTCAGTGCCCTGCCATTGGGAGAAGGTTGTCCTGTGGCAAAGTGCTATATAAAGTATAATCACTATGATAAAAAATGAATCTGCCTCAACATCTTTGAAATTCTGGTTCTTTGGCACATCTGTTATATCATACCCCAATCATAAGGCACAGTAACGATTTGGAGGAAGAGACAGGATAGCAGAGTAGTGGAACACTTATCTATAAAATTATTAGTTTTCTTTTAAAATGTTTACAGGCTTATTCATATAGCATGCTAGTAATTATGTAAGGAGAAATATTTTCTTAGTGACATACAACATTCTAGAAAGAATAAGCTGGCCATTTATGACTAGCTTTTTTTTCTTTTGAAATCCAATATAACCCTGTATCTTCTGTATTTCTGCAATTCTAAGGTAAAAAAAAATATGTTTACACAAAGTATTTTGAAACAGAAAAATGTAGACTCTGCAGAAGGCACAGGCAACCTGATTTACAAAGAAAACAGCGTATAAAATGACCCCTGTATCAAAGTTAGAGCAGAAGCACACTTGCAAGGTCACGCTGCTATCACTGTTCAGACTAGGTCAGCTTTTGAAGACATATTACTTCAAGTGCTCTTGTTACCCTGACACAGACCTCACAGACATATGTCTACCTTCATACTAGACAGCTTAACTAAAACGTCCTTATTGCCTAAGAAGGACACAGTAGCCTGCACTGACAGTCAAATACTTACATGCATGCGCAATATCAATTTAAGTTGGCAGATACTCTCATGTTCAGACTTCTGACTTACTGAAACAGCCAAGTAGCTAAACAAACACCTTGATTCCTCACCCTGGGAGGAAATTCTTCCATTTCATTAAAATCGTGGGGGACTGTGCTGTATCATTACGGCTCACATGGATGTCAGCAGCTACAATCATCTGGTCCTCAAATCTGGCAAAGTCTGAAAAACCATCTGATAAAATTGCTTGGCATCAGTACCAGGAGTACCAGACTTCTCTTGTGGCCCATTGCATTTATTAACCCCATTCCAGCTGATCAAGCTTTTACCTCAGTCCTGAGCACGCCCACTCACTGTGAAATAGTGGTGAGGAACTCCTGCTCCAGAAGTTCATTGTGCAGAGCACAAAGCCCCTCTACCAACTGAAAACTCTAAAATGAAAAATAACAACAGCTAAAAAAGATCACTAGGCAACACTTGTTTTCCAGAACCACGTATGATGGTAAACATTTCAGCAGTGCTGAACAGTAAAAACTCTACAGTCACAGATGTTCTGTATGTCACTTCAAAACAGAAAGTGCACATGGAAATGAGAAAGCAATAAACAACAGATACTAAAAAAAAATGGAGAAAAGAACAAGGATTTAAATCAAAGTGACACTGAGCCAAAATAGCCTACAAAATTTAAGCTGAAAGAGCTACAAAACAATCAAGCCATCCTTGTGGACAAATCAGAAACAACAACCTCAGACAACCACTAACGATCAGCTGACATGAGAAGATAAAGGACATTTCTCAGAACTGAGATCTCATTTCCTGACTGTTTTCTGGAGGACAACATATTCGTTCCAGTGCTTTCTGACAGTGATCCACAGACCACAGCAATACACAAAGCTGCAGTTTGTGACTCACAATTCACCATGGGGAAATTATACTCTTCCTTAAAGATGGCTTAAAAACCATACTTCTCTAATTCTACTTTTAAAGGCAAATGCACAGTTGCTGCAAGGGCATTGCATAACTGAAACGAGAGGAAAGGCGACGCATGAAACATTCTCAATGTTAAAGCAAGCTGTCCATAGCTTTAGAAAGCACAGGGGACCTTGGCGGCTAAGTGTTTCAAGCCCTGAGTATACCTTTTTCCATCCCAGTTGTTTTCTGGGCACTCACTCAACACACAGCAAATGCCCAATCGGACCAGAAACTCTCAGAACACGTTCTCCTGCGTACAACAACCTGTTCTGGGGAGCTGCACCCACCATCCCAGCCTTTCCGCGCGGGGAGGAGAGGCGGGCGCCGCAGGCCGCAGGCGAGGCCTGGTGAGCCTGGGCGCTGCGCATGGCCTTCCCCTGGCCCAGGGGAGCCACACCCGGCTGGGAGCTCACCTGCCCCGTCCAGCCCAGCCCAGCTCAGTCGCAGCTTGAAACCAGGAAACTCTCCCAGTAAGGAAACTTGTAAGAAAGGGTGAAAATGCACAAGGACTCGCACTAGGAAATGCACTAGGTACGGTGCGTAGCTAGGCAGAACAATACCTGCTCAGCCTGGGTTCATTAGACAAACAGGGGAGAAATATCAGAATCTGCGTTGTTTTACCAGGCAACATAGTTTAATTCCTCTTTAGAAGAAGTAACCCTGACTGCTTCACAGTGGTGGAACGCGCTGATACTTGTCGGTACATTTTCTTCCAACTCCCCCTTACAGAGAACAGTGCTCAGGCTTCAAATATTGCCAATGTCTTTACCTTCCTAACGTTTCCCTTCCTTGATAACTACCTCATCAATGAGACAACATCAAAATTCTCTTAAGTTTTGACCACAAATACGACGTAAGTTTGTCATACAGAAAGATAAGAAATTCTTTGAAAATGTAATATTTAAATTAAAAATGGATTATCTCTTACTACTAGTAGATACTAAGTCATATAGAAGTATGTTCATACACCTGTTAACGCACATTTTTAGACTTTTGGGGGGTGGGAGGGGTAAAGTTTAATTTTATACTCATCTTAACTGTGATCTATACAAATCTGTGAAGTCAACTGCCTAATAACGGTTCTGTAACACCAAAACAACAGACTTCTATTACCCAAATTACAGGATGTTCTCAGTCAGGGACTAGCTACAGAGCAATTCTCATGTTTTATTTACCTCAATGATTTTTTCCATCTTGGGTTCACAGTTTTATGGGGTAAGACGACTAAGAAAGAAGCAAGATGCGTAATCAACAAATCTACATTCAGAAGGTGCGCTGTGCTAACAGTATACATACACATATGTGCACTTGAAAAAATTCATTGTTTCCACTGACAGCAGCAGAACATACTCATAGTATTAAACTGTGTGAGCTGCTGAAACTATCCCCTAGAAACATGTCTAATAGGGTTAGTCAGCACGTCGGCTCTTCAAATATAGCCAGCAAAACTTTGCAAGGAAATTTAATCACACTGGAATTAGGAAGCAACATTGGTGGGTCATTTTCAAACCAAAGGGAGGCAGAAGACATGGAAAAGAATGCCTTCAGCTTTAAAGTGTGGCCATATTTGAGGACAAGCAACTAAAAAACACAGCTTAACATTATTTTCATCTTCACAGAAGTATGTATGACTGCTTCCAGAAAGCCGAAGAGACAAATTAATGCATCAGGCCAAAATTACGGGTGAGGCAAAAATAAGAGTATAAAGAATATGAACAACCATCTATACAGCCTAATTAAGAGTCAAGACTCTATTCTAAATCCTTGTGGTACGATGAGCAAATTGTCTTTCATTGCCTCAGTGTGCAGGTTTGTAAAATAAGGGTAAACTTCATACGTTTTATCACACCCAATAAACTCCACTGGTAACTTTTATTCATGAACTACTGAAAAGTGTTTGTGGTGACAGTTGCTCAGCAGCAGTTGTTCTGCTCTTACGGGGGAGACAAGCACACACATCTTCAGAGCGCTCTTAGAATTTTAAGACTGAGTGCATAGAGGAATAACATGCCGAATTACATCAGAAATACCAACATGAGAAATAAATGTTAGGTTTTTTAAAAGCCAGTATATTTCATTTTGAAATTATTTATTTTCATGTTATATTTCTTCCCTTTGCACATACAAAACCAGTCCCATGCAATCCGGGATCATGATCTGAGCCAAGGCTCACACTGACAACTGCTTCTCCAGAGAGAAAGACACAAGTCAGATCCAGAAAGGGATATACGCACTTAAACTCAGATTTGGGTCAGGAAGTGGGTAGCATCCCTTACAAGCAGGATGTGGCCATGTTCTACCTGTCCTAGCTTTTTACTACATATGCATTTATGTTGTAGTTACATGCTCACTTTAATCCCATATAATCCCTTTAAAAAGTGCATTCCCAACCTTCTTAGTGATTTCTAATTCCCAGCCTTGGCTACTGATTCCTTCCCCTTGTGCACCAGCACTAGCAACTGTACTGTGCACCAACATACAGTCTGCAAATTGAACTAGCAAAGACAAACTCAATAATAATAATAATAATAATAATAATAATAACAACAACAACAACAACCTTTCAGACAGACAAATTCTGGCTGAGCCCCAAACCATACCAGTACTCACATCAGCACCAGAGCAGTGGCAGGAATGAAGGAAAAGGACATTTCTGGCAGATGAAAGGAAGCCGTAACTTTTCCCCTTCTGAAATGCATGCCCTAAGCATCAGCCTGTAAAGACACGTGCCCCCTTTTTTGCCCTCTTTCTAGCCAATGAATTTTCAAGTGCTCTGTAGGAAACAGAACGACTTGAACAGGAGAAATCAGTGATCACAACCAATAGCTAAGTGATTATAACCTTCTCCAGGCAAAAACAGGAACTGAGCTGTGCTGCCTCAAAACTGCAGCAAGGCTGCACAAGGCATAACTGTAAGTCCATCACCGGATGCAGAATTACCTGCTGTCACATCAGCTGGTACTAAAGGGTAGGGTTAGACTGTGAAAATCCCCATGAATCCCTTATATATCTGTGTCTGAAATGAGAAATAGGTACGCAGTAGGAATAGCTACATGAACTGTTGCATCTTCTCTCCTTGCAACCCTGCAGCCCAGCTCCAAATGATCAGCACAGACTTTGGGGAAAGCTGCATTATCAAACAACATTCGCTTTCAGTTTTGTTTCCCAGACAAAACAAACAATTCCAGGTTACTGTTTCCTTGAAAACTTTTGAGAGGCAAAAAACACCAGCATTGTGTGTTTTTTTTGAAAAAAACATTTTATTTTTTTTAACTCAGATACAGAAACACATGTCTAAAGAAAAGAGCCCTCTTATGTTCTCTATAAACAACTGCTGATTGCTGCAACATCCGTTCTGCTGCTGGATGAACTCCTGGAGAACGACTGCAATTTGATTACAGAGCAAGGGAATCTCAGTATCATTGCTTTTCCATCTATAAAAGCAATATATATGAAAAGAAACATGTGGCCCTACTGTATGCATGCACACATACAGTTATTGGGGGAAAAAAAAGAAAAAAAGGTAGTCTTGTACTTCAATTTGCTCTCTTTTATTTACGGTTTCTCTTGCCTAGCCTAGCCCTGAAAGTTTTCTGCTGTGATCCTGAGTATGAAACAAAGGAAATCACAGAGAAGAAAACATAAATAGCAAAGCCATTTTGAGGAATTCCTTTTCTCCTATGGTTGTTTCTGACTTAGCATATCAGGAAAATGCAGAAGGTGTGCTATGTTGCTACTCTTTTCTTTAAATAAACTGAAGGCACAGTCCTACCCTCCTCATATTCCTGCCCTGCACCTACCACTACTTTGTGGTCGCCTGCTGAACTGGGTCAGCAAGCTGACTACAAGCTGGCAATAAAATAAAATAAAATAANGTACTGCTGTTCTGAATTCAGTATATGGCCAAGCAAACAGCTAAGCTAATACAGGGGAGAGGGCAAAAGAGCAGAAGACAGGCTGCAAAGGGTGTAGGATGTGATTGCTCATTTGTTTGCTGCTTGTTTTTAAGCAAATACTATCTGCTTATGAAAGTAATATATTAATCAAACCAAAGCCTTCTTGGTTTTTTAAGACAGTTATGAACAACCATTGAGGAGACTAAAGAGCAAGCAGTTTGTGCACCTGTCACACAAAAATCTTATCACCCATCTTCTGGCAGGAGAAATTGGTATCTAACAAGGGTTTTCAGCCATCAGGGAGAAATGTAAAGAGGGCTGAGTCATGAGAATGGCAGTACAAAAGAGGACAAAGAAATATTAAGACCAAGCTTTCCATAGCACTTTGGATATGAATGATATGAAATAAAACTAAATATGTTGGGAATGTTATGAGAAAAAAAAAACTACAGACATTTTCTACCTACATTTTGAAAACATCAATAAGCTAGAAGAGTTTTAAGAGTTAAATGTATCTGACCTAATTTTTGCACGTTTTCTAATTTAAAAGTCTTTGAATTGTATTTAGCAAAAATATTCACAATAGTAGTAGATACAGTACTTGTCAGTTAAACTGTTTATAATGAAATAGCATATAAACTTTTTTTTTTCCTGAAACAACACAAATCAAAGCCAGAGCTTAAAAAAAAATAATGTTAAAAATACAGCAGAACTGAAAATAGTTCAGTTCTGGTTAAAAAAACCCTTAACATCCACACTGTTTTTACAACACTCTCACATTTGTTGATGCCATGTTGGCTGAGGCATTATGTACGAAATCCAGTCTGCCTGCCTTAGATCGTGAAACTGAACCTGCACTTTAGGGATCTCACAAAACAGTGCTGCTGCAGTAAGTGTCCAACTTTCAAAGCCATGGAGAAAAGGTCATGACATGCTGTAAAGAAGACCATCGCAAAGATAGCCCATTTGGGTGCCTAACCTCAGACGAGATCCCTTGTAGATGGTTTCATTTATTTTCCTTCATTAACTGGGTATGAAACTGAAGCACTCCAGAAAAAGTGCTTCCTAAGTCTTTAGGCTTCAGTGACCTGCTTGTGCTCAGCAGAGTAGAGCCCACCCTGTTTTCCATCTTAGGTACCTAATGGTTGTTCAAGTCCATTTTAAGTAAATGCCTTAAAGTCTAATCTATAGATTATAGATTGTAAGTGTTTTTACATCAATGTGTAATCAGGTGATATAGCTTCAGTTTAGGCATTGCATGGAAGCAGAGTCTCTTTAGCTTGACATAAAACTCCCAAAAGTTGAGTTTTTAATTTTTTTTTATTCCTCTCAACATTGTTAATAAACAGCATTGTAGCCTGTTACTCTTGTCCATTCTGTAATAAGCCACATGAAAAAAAAAATTATAAAAAAGTACATATTCAAGATTCTCATGCTGTCAGATATACATCATCTTTAATCCACTCCCATAGTGAAAACTCAACAAAAAGCTGCTAACGGTATTCTATATATGACATTGCCCATAAACAGCAATGCTTCCTATCGTGCATCTAATACGTAATTTAAGCAACTAAAGTCAAATTGTCAGGTTAGTATTGTGCAATAGTTAGAAGGTGTGTGTACAAAAGTTAAGCTAGCCTTTCTTTCCTTAACGTTTGAATTAATTTTATCAAGTATCTAGCATAGGGCAACTTAACTCATTTAGCAATGATTCAAGAGTTTGAAGTAAGAGCTGAAAAAAGGCTTGTCAGTACAGTCCTTTCTTTGTGATCAGCATATTACAAAAAGCTAACTTCACAAAGGTGAAATACCTCCTTTCAAGAAATACCTTAAAGTTTATAACACAGAGGGTCCTCACTGGGCTCGTCCATTCCTACAAATCCTCTCAATGAGTTAACAGCATCTTATACAAGCAGAGTGGACACAGACTGACCCCTACAATGGGTTATAAAAAAAAATAAAATCAGTTCATTACAACTGATTAAAACAGGAATGCTATGATTTAAATTCTAAGCCCATTAAACCAAACTACTCTTGCAACTGTGGTCAATGAAATTAGCATCAGCAACGCTGAAATCCAACGCGATGCCCAAGCTAGTAAATCCAACATCCCCAAGACGGATCGCAAGGAGTGCAGCCAGCAGGCATGGAAGCACGGAATCATTTAGGCTGGAAAGGATTTCCGGAGGTCATCCTGCCCAAACCTCTGCTCAAAACAGGCCTAATTAAATCAGGTCTGTGCTAGTAAAAAGTCTTGACCTCTGAATCGGGAAGCTGCAAGCAGAGCACTTACTGGGAATGGCCCCAAGAGCATGTCCCTGGCCTTAAGTGCAGAACCATGCCCAGGAATCGTCTGGGAAACCGTGAATCAGTGCAGCTCCGAACACTCTCAGGATGCTCTTGAAGAGTTAAGTCATACAGATGACTGTGCCCCAGCATGCAGCAAAGTTACAGCACGCTGTTTAACACGGTAGGAGAGGCATAACCTAATCGTGCCACCTTTTGGACAAGAGTGCTCTTTTGCTTATTCAACAGTAAGGCTTGACTCCGAGGAGCAGAGTGCAGTCAGACTGCTCTGTAAAAAATGAATGCTTTGTAAGTATTTACTAAAACTGCAATGCAAAGGTAGACATATCAGGATGTATAATCCCGTATCAAGACAAAAAGATGAAAAAAGCATGCTGATTGTTCCCAAACTCTCCTCGTCTTGAGCAGAATATCCTATGGAAGCAATGAGCCTCAGCCTATATTCCACTTATAGCAGGCACAATGCCTATTCACTACACAATCTCATTGAAGTCACTGGACCTACAAACTAAATAGATTATTTAGAGATTTGCAGAATTAGCCTTATTAACAAACACATCAAAAACACCCTATTTCCTATTTCTGTCCTAAATTCACACTCAGGAATTCAGGAGCCAAGTTCCAGAAAATCTCCATAACAAAGCAAAATGATGCCCTGTAAATTACATGGTAAAAAGCATGAAACTTTTAACTTAAGAAAAAATTGAGATTATTCACTGGTAAAAATGTTTAAATAAAATAGCCTTATTTTTTCAGGTTTCTTTGAAAAATAAGGCTTTCAAATGAAGAAATTGAGATGGCATTTTTAAACTCTCCCTGGATAAATAAAATTTGATACAATAACAATCACAGCAAAGCAACCAACACAATGTTTCCATCAAATAAGTAAATACAAAACATTCTGCGTAAGATTGCTGAATGAATTTGAGCGAGTACTGCCATTTTGACTGAATGAGTTCATCACTTTGAACCTCAAGAATTCTACCTTCTGATGATGACATATTATGGGGGAGGTGGCAGGGGAACATCACCACTTAGGTCCATCTTTTAATGAGTGTTTAAAATCTCCACCTAACAGAGTTAAAACATCTTGCTTAAAAAAAAAAAAAAAAGATGCTTATGTAAAACACTAGAAGATATTAAATTTCTATTATTCTATTACTAATTCTGCACTAAGTGAGAGTTGACTTATGCAGCTAATATTAAATTTAGAAATTAAATACATGTCCATATTGTATGCAGCCTAGCTGGAATTCACTAGATTAAACATACTAATTAATTTGGTCATGGTGTGTTTTGTATTATAATTCAGCATTTATATATGAGGTCCACATATTCAGTTTACTGAATTTAATGACTGCACTGTTCTTAAACATATCATTAGAACTGCTAACATTTTGCATCATTAGCCCTGTATCATTCTGTAATTAACATAAAATTATCAAAAGAATAAACGACTATGCATCTATGCATTTTAAGCCACTTAAACATTTCTACATGTATTTATAACTATTTCATGCAAAGTAAGAGTTGATATTCCATTTTGACTCTAAGATATTCTTCACTCAAGAGAAAACAAAAACCCAGCTTTTCTGATTACTTATTAAGTTTCCTGTACGATACAGTAATCCATAATGTATCTCTGGGTTATCATATATTTAGACAGATTGCTACCTCTTATTGACTGCATGAAATATGTGAAAGATGAAAACAGGCTACAAACATGAATATTTCATTACAAGGTGGGTCTTATTTCATGGTCTAACAATACACAAATGACCGAAAACTTTCTGAAAGATGACGAGCATTTCTACTCCCAGCGTTCACGGAGATGTCACCAGGGAGCTCAGACCCTAAGCGCGTCAGGGGTTTGTCATCTCACTACATCTTGGCCTCTGCCAAAAATCACACGCTTCTGCAACTGTCAGACAAACAGGGAGGAAAAAATTCCTCCAATAATTTTGTTCCATAGTGCTTATTAAGTCAAATTGTACTGAATGGTCAACATGTGCGTGTGCACATACATATATACACAAAGCAGCCACAAAGCTTTCATTCATCTGCCAGCAAGTTCTATAAAAACTAAATTACTACTTTTGAAGATTAAACAATCACAAATACTGTGTATTACCACAGCAAGCAGCAAAGCGAGATATGAAAAGCTGTAAAAGAATCCTTGCTACCACCTATACAATCACACACACAAAGTGATCTGTTCAATCAGGCCCAACAGAAAAGAGAGAAAATTCTAATGCTGAAGGACTCCATTGCCCAAAGTCTTAATTTTCTAACTAGCTATGGATGAAGGGAAATCAAATTTAAGGATTTGTCTGAATGCCTATCACTCCAACTTCTCAGACACGAGCTAGAACTCCCCCGTATTCCTGACGATGTCTTTGGTCAAACCTCAGGCAATCGTCTGTGGAGAAGCAGTGTTTCTCAAATTCTGCCCTGGCTGTAAGACTGCGGTGCTTCTGCCGTCTGAAATGGGAACAACAGCGAGCAGTTCAGTAACTGCTGACCGAATGTTAGACTTCGTCCAGTGACTTTTCCTTTGCTGCTGGAGCAGAACACAAACACTCACCACTGTCAACCAGCGGCTTGGCTGCAACATCCGACCTTCCTTCGGCTACAGCCGCAGAGGTCCGGGCAAGGCCCCTCAGCCGCCCGACGTGGAAATCCAGACCATCGCTTCCGGGGAGCAGGCGGACATCGGGTACTTGATGCTTGAATAAAGAGTGTCTTTCCAAGAAAAGTTGAGTTAATAACATGAATTATTTTCTGCTTTGCCAAGCTCACTAGCAGATGGAGGCTTTTCTCTTTTAATGGAAAATACAGAATGTCTGAGCCATAGCGCTTTCCAGGGGCACCAAAGCCCATTCCAATAACCCATGTATTTTGTAACAGGGAAGATGTAAACTGTTCACAGAACAAAGGAGTTGAGGGAAATCTAAACTTAAAGTGAAATTTGTCTTATGAATATAGGCCCTGCGTTTGGCAAGGTAAATGATAATGCCTTCATTGAGGATCCCCATTAGCTGGGCATGTCCTAGCTTCACACATCTACATACTGTCTATTCACAAAAACAAAAATACTCCGCCTACCCCAGCTTTCTGAGTGTACAGACAGTAGCAGAACTGGCACGAAAACGATCGGCAATACAACCTGCCTTTCGATTTTTTGCTAGACAACGGTGATACTGTTTACTTTTCTAAACCTACTCAGAACTCATTAGTCTTACAAGCATTATATCGATAGAAAAAGAGATTTAACTAAATGAACAATTTGCTAAGATGTGGCATGTAACATTTGTTATTTTTGTGCTGAGGATGTATTACTGTTCCTGTCATTACATGACAAGCTTCTCAGGACAAGTTCTGGTCAGTTTATTTCTGTGGCACTATAAGCATGAAGTTTCAGCGTGATTTCTTTAGAAAGGTCAGACAAACGTTCAAAGAATTACAATGAGAATGGATGAGGCCTTTGAAGGACGATGCAGGCTTTCATTTGCTAATCTCAAGTAACACTTATTAGCACCGATGATTCCTTCAAGCACTACACAGTCACCCACGCCATGACCCAGACAATGCGTATCAAGGACTTGGATGATTTAGGAAACTATTGTTGCCTCATAGTAAATTATGTACTGTTTACATTTTCTTTTTAGCTTCCCTCTAAAAATTCTAACATGCAGTTACTCTTACAATTCCTGCCAGGAAAAGTATTTGAAATCTATATTTCACCAATTTTAGCATTGGCAGGACTTTTCTGAAGACAGCAAAAACTGTCAAGACTCAAGTACAGAAAAAAAACCACGTTCGTTCCTTTGTATTTTGGTTTAACTGCTGTCAAAAAAGCACTATTAGAAATTCAACACAATGTTGGAAAATAACACCAACAGCACTATTGATTTCAATATGACGTTTCAAGTTTCATATCAACAGAGATTTTATGATAACATTTGTCATTTTTCTGGACATTTTTGTATGTTGACACAGGTAAAATTGAAGTTGTAATATCTTAATTTTTTTATAAACTGCTATTTTATACTTCTGCAACATAGATGCAAAAATACAGATACAAAGGTTACACTATGAAGTGAAAACTGTGGCTAGACATTAGAATTTTCTATTTAACTTGATGGGCTTAGAAGATGTATTATCTCTTAAAAACGATTTATGTCTCTGTATCAAAGGAAATGGACCTTTAAAAGTCATTTCAGGCAAATTTGTGACAGGAAAATACCCCCCCTCTGATAAACACCATTATATACATTAGACCGTACTGTAACTTTGCCTCGTGAAGTGGTAATTTCACTGGGAAGCTTAAAATGCACATTTGCATGTGACTCAAAGGGGAAAAAAGGAACAATAACTCCTCGATTTTCTTTTCTTCCCCCATAGAAGCAGATTATATAGATTACAGACTGCCTTTATAGAAAGATACTCTCCTTCCTTTTGAAATAAATAATTTTTAAGAGTAAACAGACAAAGCTGGCGAACCTGTTCTGCACTATAAATTTCTGCAATCACTCTAGTGCTTAGCCAGGGAAAAAAAGAAAACAAAAAAAATAAGGAAACAGAGACTCTGGCA
Organism: Anseranas semipalmata; assembly: GCA_013399115.1. Taxonomy (NCBI): domain Eukaryota; kingdom Metazoa; phylum Chordata; class Aves; order Anseriformes; family Anseranatidae; genus Anseranas; species Anseranas semipalmata. Next base: position 1,190,861 of record VXAA01002092.1, read on the forward strand.
TTCCATAATTATAATGCATAGCTAACACATAAAGAGTCTCATTTTAAACATTTACCAGAAGTGTTAAAAAATAAAAACAAAACGGGATAAAGTCAACAAAAATAATTTAACATGTCTTTTCTCATGTTGAAAACTGTTTTTGTTTCCTTCTATATATGAAGATTGCATTTGCATTCATGAAAGCCTACTGTACAACCAAATCAAAGTTGCTACTACAACCTATAGTGTTCACGTACCACATGAAAGAGATTTTAACACAAAGAGATACTACAGTCCCCCAGTTCAATAGTACAGAGCACTCAAGGTAATTTGCTGATTTCGGTGGCTTTGCAGGGTACGTTAATCAGTGTTGAATTTGGTACAGCATTTTCCAATTTCTAGTTTAGTGTTTTGCTTTCTCTATTTCTAGGCACTTGTATTTACAGTTAACTTTTTGCAGACACAAACATATACATCAAGGATCAACAACCCCAAAATCTGTTACACAGATAGAAGATACGAAATTTAAAATAATTAGGTCAGCTAGTCTTGAACTTAGTATGTTGGATTTCAGTCTAAATTAGAAAAGCACACCTACTCCTATACAAGACCCATAGCATATATCAGCACAGACCAGTTTCAGGCTTAAATTACTTTTCTGTCTTGTGTTATTTACGTACCACCTTTGCATAAAAAGTATTTTACAACAAAAGTAAATATACTGTAGGATGAAGCATGTATCATGCAAACAGACATGCATCTAAGAATGCGATTTGAGATACAGATTGCATTGTAATCTTTATTTGGGAATATGTTTAAAAGAGTATTATTCCCTTTGTATTAGATCAGTAGCAGCTATTTCTGTCACGGAACTAAAATGAACCTGTACTAATACAGTGGTTCTTTGACAGCAAAAGAATGAGTTAAGTGGTGTCAAGAACTTAGGGGTTGGTATTTGTAAATACTTTGTGATTTTATTAGCTTCTGATCTACATAAGGCTGGAAATATTTTTTGCAATGTTTTATATAGTGTTTACAAGCACATTTAAACTAAAAGGCTAATTAGTTCAATATAGAAACAAACTTAAAAAAAAAACATTGAATGTAATTAGCACGTCTTGCAAGAAATACATAAATAACTACAATTTAGATTGAAATCACTATCCTGGTAATATACGTACAAACAAAAACCTCTTGAGGATTGTATTTATTGCTTTCAGAGGTTTCTCACTTTTTTTTCCCCAAGAAAGTTCGCCTTTTTTTCTTTTTAACATATTTTTCTCCCACTATCCAGACATCAGTTTTTCCTGGACTTTAAATATTTATGCCTCACACTCAGCAGGAGCGTGTGACCATACACCATTGGTTAAGAATGAAATGGTGGTGAAGCTGAGACCAGAAGGTGCACAGAGAGAAGAACGTGCACATATTTCAGCAGATATCGAAACAAGTACTATCCTTGCTGGTTTTCAAAAGAGAAAAAAAGAATTAATAAATCTTTCACTGCCTGTGTGGGCAACGCGCAGCAGAGTTACACCTTGTTGTCTGAAACTCGCCTCGTAAGTTTTGATTTCAAGAAGTGAAGGTAATTATTCTTCAAAACAATCTAGCGGACGTCCATTGTTACAGCATGCAGCGCTGCACGAAGGCACTACTTGTGCGTTGTACCTGGCACCCCAGACCGTACATGAAGACCAGTACAGCAGTTGAAGGGGCACCATTTTATCTAGGTTTTTCTCCTTTTCATAAAAGCACACCATTTCTTCCTAACTACCCTGTCGAGCTTCATTCAGGCTACAGAAAGGGCATCTGAGTCGCCCGACCCTGCACCCAAACTGTTGGAAGCCATAACACTTGTTTTGAAACAAATCACTTCTCAAGATGGAGCAGGCTTGCTATCAATCACTAACAAGTTAATTCTACATAATAAGGCAGGTTTGGATGCAGACTGATACATTGTGAAATGCTGTATCTAAAATTGATTAGAACAGCACTCAAAATGAATGCAGCCCTCCAAACCACTTCTTTGCTCAGAAACATTAATCTCAATTATAAGGAGAGCTTCATAATGGTAATGCTTGGTATGAAAAAACTATGAAATAAATCAGGTTTTATAAGACACAGTAATTAATCAGTTTTAGAACTAAGAAAAGGAAAGGTTGTTAAAGTGCACATTTTCACAACAGTACTCTTCAAAGCCTCTGTAACCTCCAAAAATTAAAGGATTTTTTTTCTTTTTTAAATCGCTCAACTGACACCGTGTGTATCTGCCCTAACTTTGAGTTTATTTTATCACAAACTAAAACTCTTTGCAGATTATACTGCTCTATTATAAAGTGACAGCATTTACTTTGATTACAAGATTCTTCTCAGCATATTAACAGGGCTCGCGTGCAAATATCCTGAAAGAACTTACATATTTCAACCAGCTAGCCTGGGAAAAAAAAATTAATTAATCAAACCAAGATTTTCATTACAACACACTAAAATTATTCCAGACAATTTTTTGTGCAGCATGAACTGCACCAACTTGCAGGAGCGTTTTGATGTTCTAAAATGCTAAAGTCACATTATCACTACATCTGCTAAAACAGTACGCCTATCAGAGTTTACATGTATGCATTTAATAGAACAGGTTATACAGTACAGTTATTCTTACAAAAACAATACTAAAATTACATATATTAATCAGATTAATAAAATCTCTAATGCGTGGTACCACAGTTCAAACCTGCCTCTGTAAATCCTGAAGTACAACTACTCGTGTAAGATTTTGCAGAAATTCTCTGAGATTTCTCTTTAGGCATTTTGTATATTCTTTCATACGCTGCCAGAGAGATGCGTCTCCTCTAACAGAAACACAGGGATCAACACTCAGTACTGCACGCGCAGCATCACTTCAAAATAAAAAAGTACTTCTGACCTGGAGCCTTAGCAGAGGTCTCTGGTGTTTTCTTTTAAGTCTTCACAAACAACACCTGATCCTCCAAGTGGCTGAGTACTCTCAGTTTTCATTGGGCCTAATCCAAAACTGATGGAAGTCAGTGGGAGTTTTTGCACCCATCTACATGGGCTTTGCATAAGACCCGCTGATTTCCACTGGAGCTGAAGGCAGGAGGCATCTCACCGAGCCCTGGAAAATTGCTGGGGCTACGAGATGACAGAAACGTACCTTCAAGTTGACTATTACTGCATTTTCTGATATTTCATGGGGTTCATATCAAAACCGTGGTTTTAATTTGTGGACTGATTTGCAACTTTAAATCCAGCTTCTATTACTAAAACCTTTTTCCCTTTTCCATTTGAACAGAGAATAATTACTCCTGGCTCAAAGAGATTTGACTGAAGTACCAGTCTTAACTTGCTAACTGGATTATGAATGTTATTCTGGATTTTTTCCCTCCAATAATTATTAAAAGAATCTTCTTAGCATGGTCGAGTATTTCTTCTACCAAACAATACCTTTCATCTCAGTATTCACTCATATAAACTCATTTAATTCTACTTTTTAATCAGATTTATACATCGAATACTTCAGTACTGTTGTTTTTTTTCTCCTCCCCTGATTTGCCAGACCATTGAAAATATCCCAGCAAGTCCATAATGGCAAAGGTAGGAATTGTAATGTAATGGGTTGGTAAAAAGAAATCTTGTTTTTGTCAAATTTAAGTGATATACTTATCATATATATTCACACCTAGATAAGGCCCTTTCTTCCTGTGTTCTTACATTATATCAAAGTACACTTCATGAAAATCTTTCCTTACATACGATATTAAACTGATCTCCTAGATATGAATGCACTAATAATTCTGATTGACGCTTGGATTATTTCAGAAGAGAAGAGCAGCTCTATTTTTCATCAGAGACTCTCGTTAAGTGTTTTACAACTAACTCTTCTGTAGCATAACTGACTCTAGAAGTGCAATGTTTATACTCCAGTATGCTCTTTACTCGATCGAGTTTTAGGACGGAGGCATCCATAGAATATTATTTTAACGCTTCAACAGAATGATGCAAAATACTTTGCATGAAGAAGTATATAAAATGGAACAGGTACCAGCCAAATAGAATCACACAAGCATCCATCTAAGAAAGCTGACGGTAAAGGACACATGATATTTAGGAAGTATAAGAATAGAACTGATAAAGTTTTCTCATAAAAAGTATTTTAAATCTAAGGATTTAGATGAGCCTGGGACAACACGCCTTACAGAAAGAGCTCCTATTAAAACTTTTAACAGTGTGCAAGCACATTAAAATGTCTTTTCCCGTGTTTTATCTTGTTGCATTACTTTGCTTTAAAGCAACTTCACAACATAAAACTTTTAAGCACAGCGAACAACGGAACCGCTCCGTACGTCCAAGCGGGGGGAAGAAAACAGCAACAACAGAAAAACCAAACCCCGCACAGACAGCACAAGCGGCCGTGACCCCACCGGGGAGACCACCCCTCTCTGTCCTCAGCCCACCGCTTCTTCGGGTCGCCCGGCGTTTTGGCCGCGCAGCGACTCCGCTTTTCACCGCGACGCGAGC
>VXAA01002093.1:0-19626 GCA_013399115.1 Anseranas semipalmata
ATCTGCAGGAACCTCCTGGACTATATGTGCCTAGCTGTTTGGTCTTTCCAGAAGACATCAGGGTGGTTTAAATCCACCATGAGAACCAGGGCCTGTGATTGTGAGGCTACTTCCAGCTGTCTGTAGAAGGCTTCGTCTACTTCCTCTTCCTGATCAGGTNTCCTGATCAGGTGGCCTATAGCAAACTCCCACAACCGTATCAGCCATGGCAGCCTGCCCTTTAATCCTTACCCATAAGCTCTCAACTCACTCTTCATCCACCCCTAGACAGAGGTCGATGCATTCCAGTTGCTCTCTCACATAAAGTGCAAGTCCACCACCTCGCCTTCCTGGCCTGTCTTTCCTAAAAAGCACGTAGCCCTCCATGACAGCATTCCAGTCATGTGAGCTATCCCACCACGTTTCTGTAATTGCAATGAGATCGTAGCTTTGTGACCTCACATAGATCTCCAATTCGTCCTGTTTATTCCCCTGCTACATGCCTTGCTATACAAGCATTTCAGGGAGGTGATCACGCCTACAGGTTTCCCAGGAGGGGTGCAAGAGGATTCTTCATAGTCATGTCTTGCACTCACTTTCCCGGCTGCATGCACCCTCTGGAAGATCAAGTTCTTGATCTTCGAACAGGCTTCCATGGTTGTAGAAGCCAAATCCCTGTTGCCAACACCAGTGGCACAGCCAGTCATTAACTTGGAGTGTCCGTCTCCTCCTTCTCCCATCCTTCCCCCTCACGGGAAGTATTGAGGAAAAAATTACCTGGGTTCCCAGACCCTTGACTGCCATAGCCAGAGCTCTAAAGTCCTGCTTGATGGTTTCTAATTTCTAATCCCTGCTCGCCCTCCTGTGCGAACTGCTGCGCGAACTGCTGCACCACGCCCTGGGTGACGTGCCACTCCCTGTTTGCCTGCTCTGTTCGCCGTGCTCCTGGTCACTCGTGCTCTTTAGTGGTGCCCAGTGCCAGGACAAGAGGCAATGGGCACAAACTGGAACACAGGAGGTTCTGTCTGAACATCGAGAAACACTTTTTTACTCTGTGGGTGAATGTGCACTGGCACAGGTTGCCAAGAGACGTTGTGTAGTCTCCCTCCTTAGAGATCTTCAAAAGCCATTGTGGTGGTTTCACACTGATGGACAGCTAAACTCCACCACAACACCCTCTCGCTCCCACTCCTCAAAAGAACAAGGAGAAAAATGTGATGAAAAGAGGGCTCAAGGGTTGAGATAAGGACAGAGAGATCACTCACCAATCACTGTCACAGTCAAAACAGAGTAGGGAGATTAATATAATTTATTGCCTATTACTAACAGATTAGAACAGTGAGAAACTAGAAGCAAACTAAAAACACCTTCCCCCCATCCACCCTCATCTACCTCTTCTCCCCGAGCGTCACAAGGGAATGGGGAATGGGGGTTGAGCTCAGTCCATACCACTTCATCATCTGCTGCTCCTTCATGGTCATTCCCTTCTCCTGCTCCAGTGTGGGGTCCCTCCCACCAGTTGCAGTCCTTGAACTGATCCTACCTGGACTTCCCACAAACTGCAGTTCTTCAAGAATGGCTCCAATATGGAGCAGGGAGCAGGCCTTCAGGGGTGGAATGCTCTAGCATGGGTCCCCCATGGGTGGCAGCTCCTGCCAGATCATCTGCTCCTGCACGGGCTCCTCTCCACGGGCTACAGGTCTGGCCCAGAGTCTGCTCCTGCATGGGCTCAACATGGGCTGCAGCCTCCTTCAGGCTACGTCCACCCGTTCAAATGTGGGCTCCTCTGTACAGGCTGTAGCGTGGAGATCTGTTCTGACATAGTACAACATGGGCTGCAGGGGGACAGCTTGCTCCACCATGGTCGTCTCCACGAGCTGCAGGGCAACTTCTGCTCTGGTGCCTGGAGCACCTCCTCCCCCTCCTTCTTCACTGACGTTGATGTCTGCAGGGTTGTTTCTCTCATTTTCTCATTCCTCTCTCCCAGCTGCTGTTGCACAGCATTTTTTTTTCCTTAAATATATTTTCACAAAGGTACAACCAACATCATCCATTGGCTTCACCTTGGCCAGGGCTTCTTTTGGAGCCAGCTGGAATTGGCTTTTATCTTCCGTTGGACAGCTTCTGGACTCTTCCCACAGATGACCCTCTGCAGCACCCCCCTCACCCTGCAGCCCTTCCCACTACCAAAACCTTGCTACATAAGCCTAATACAGATGTCTGGACATGGTCCTGTCCCACCTGCTCTAGGTAACCCTGCTTGAGCAGGAGGGTTGGACCAAATAACTTCCAGAGATCCTTTCCAACCTTAACCATTCTGTGATTCTGTGGTTCATTCTTAGCCATCAAAACCCTGACTGTCTGCCAAACTTTGACCATCAGAACTAGAAATTTTTATGGGAATCGTAGACCTTTCTACCAAACGAAGACCTTTGTAACTTATATACACATTGAAACTCTAATTTAGTTTGAAATATTGAGTCAAAGTTATCACAGCTTGCAATGCTCACAACCCCCTTATCTTCTGTCCCTTTCTTAATTTCTATTATTCTCTTTTCTGTACGCTATTCTTTGTCATATACAACCTCCTCCTTTTCTTAATTTTTAAAAACAGGTTTCATCTTGCTCTTTAATGGAGCTAGCACACTTGTGCAGACAATGGCTTTATTAATGATTACATCATTAGGAGGAGTGGGATTAGCTTTTACCTTCTCCCCATAAATCTGAAGTATACACAAGAGAGAGAGAGAGAGAGATACATGGAGCTGTAGTTCTAATGTGAAGTCTTTGCCCTAGGATGATATTAAAACCACCAAAAGAAGAAACATAGCACATTTGCTGTTCATAAATGATCAATTTAAGTTTCAAGAATATGTAAGTAGTATCTCAAGGAATGGACAGACAATTGCAAGCAATCACATTACCATATAGTAGTAAGATAGTTTACTTAGTTCACCAGCTGAAAACTTAGCTGGAAGCAACTCTGACATAAAATACTTTCATATAAGGTACCTTAAATTTTGGCAATAGTTGTAAACACCTTAAATTTTAATTATGGCAACTGAGTTATTATGGCAACAAAAAGTTATTCAAAGTCATGTAAATTGATCACTTGTAATCCATTTACACCTTCAAATATGCTGTAAGAAGCTTACAAAGAATTTAGAACAGAGTTCAGGTTTTTTTGACTGGTTTTGTTTTCCTTGTGTGTTCTTTTGTTTGTTTGTTTGTTTGTTTTGTTTTCCCAAGTGGTGCAGAAGGAAACAGATAAAATTGTTTTCAAGAAGAGTTACTTAATCTGTTCAGTTTAAGACCTTCAGTTAGTGCAAATTGCTATAGTGCTGCAGTAATCAAAAGAAATGCAACTAGATATATCTGTCTGATAACTGCCCCATTTTAGTTTCTTTTCATATTAACTTCATCAAGGGAATTCTAAGGAAATTATAACGAAGAAAAATGCAGGTCTCTGGAGGAATGGTTCCTTCTGCTCTTTTATTCACTGATATAGTACAGAGTTCAAATTTACCTTATTCTTTCAATTATTTTTTTCATGTAATACAAAAAAAAAATCAAACAATGCAAAATCAGGTCTTCTACAAATATGGCATTTTTTTTCCACTTAGAAATTTCACATAAGCTTTCAATAGATTGTCTTTAACTGGAAATATAGTCAGAAACATTGAGAAATTTAGGCTCTTCCTTCTATAATTTGTCAATATGATTTCACTACTTTGCTGTTTACTAGATTGTGTCTCCATGACTTTTTTTTTTTATTTTTTCCGGCTAAGTTTCTCTCTTACTTATATCTGAAATGCTAGTAGGTAACTAGTGGAGGAGAAATGTCACTTTTCTGTTTGGATAAATCTCATGAATAATTTAAAGTTACTGAATTATGCTTTCAACCCAAAGCTGTTTGAAAGTTAAAGAAAAAGGAGTCACTGAAAATTATTATACTATACTATACTACACTATACTGTATTATTAATATATTATATTATTTATATGACATGTATAGCTATATACCACTTTAGGCATATATTATGAAATGTTGTTATTAGTGTTACTAAGTTACAAAATGCTTATACACAGCCAGTGGTTATTTATTCTAGTGTAAGCACCCTGGGTGTGCCTGTTATTAATATAAGTGTGTGTTAATTGCGTCTTGCACAGTGCACTTTTAGTTCTGTGGGTCCAACCATCTTCTGCTATGCCATCACAACAGAAATGAATACTGTTATTAAAGCAAAGCCCATAACAACTCAAAAGCAGGAGTATATGAAATGAAAAATTAGCTGAAACCCTTTAATTATTAAGGTTTTTAATATATTTCATTAAAAAGGGAATCTATGAAAAGAAAATTGGAGCATTTTATCAGTATTTGAATCATACAAGTTCTCAGTAATCTAGCCAACAAATAAAACCTGCGTTTATTTATTTATTTATTTATTTATTTATTTTAATCTTAAATTATAGTTATTTGAGATACGAGAAGATTGGAATGATAGAGTTTGGTGCTTTATGATTTAAGTGAAGAATGAACACAGACAAATATATTTACATATTGGAGGAACACCTTCTAATATTACAGTCCAAGAAATAATTTAAAAAAGTACACCAAGTCAAGTCTGATAATCCAGGTAAGAAATACTTTGGTTCTCATCTGAGTTCTTTGACACAATACAAAATTTTAAAGTTTATAGATATTTAAAAAAGCATGTAGGCTTCTAAGCTTCTAAGGAAGCTTCACTTACCAGAGAAAGTGGAAGTTATCTAGTATAATAAAAACTCACCAGCATTTGAAAAAAAAAAAGAAAGAGAATAGAACGTTGTGTTTGGAATGAAAGAAGCTGAGAAAAAAAAAAAAAAAAAGAAACTCTTTTCTTAACAAGTATGTAAAATGTATAATCAAAATGTAGTTTTTCTCAAGCTTCAGAAAAAAGAACATCTCTGACAGGCAAGTTAAGGCGTGTCCACAGTGAAATTCAAGTTGACCCTGAGTTTGATTATCACTGGCTGCCATTATAGAAATAACAGGTTATATATTTATCCACAATGTACTGTGACCAGTTTAGTCCTTTCATTAGCATCATACAAATACAAAGCCATAGAAATTAGGTGAGCAATGATAGTAAACACTAAGTTACTTCATAATTGCAATGCATCATATGATAAAATAAGAATGCTAATGTTATGTAAACAATGCAGCTTGTCATCAACAGGCAATTTTAGATATATTTATGTGTATTACTTACTAGCAGAGTTATTTTACCTAGAGAACTTTTTCTCCCAATTTAGACTGTGTCTATTTTTTTTCCCGTCTTCTAAATTTTGTGACCATTGTGGACCTACTGGCTGAGAAATTTTAATTAGATGGTACCTTAAAGGGAAAATATACTAAATGTTAATCTTGTGTTAACATCTATGTTAACACACATCATTCATCCATGTTTTGCCATGAAAAAATGAGATAATTAACCTTTGTCCCACTGTTAGATGGAGAATGTTTTTTAGCCTTATGAAGGTTATTCCAGACAACATTTTTTTCCCCTTTAGTTATCCTGAAAATAGTGTTTGTTACATATACTAGCAACATGCTTTGCTCTATAAATGTTTCAGAGGCATTTCTTTGGTCTGATCAGCATCAACATCAGAGTCCGAGTGAGGTAAATTGGAATATAAAGCCTGAATAGCACTTAAATTTGGTGTTTAACCAACTTTACCACTTCTCTACACAAAGCTTTTTCAGGATTGCTACATGACAGGTCCTGTTTCCATCTAGGTAGGCCCTCATAAACCCTAAGCTTTTTGTGGTGGTCCCCTGATGTCATATAGCACAAGAATGGTACAAGGCAGGGACATCTGATATTTAAAAAGACTTTTTTTTTTTTCTTTTTTTTTGGCTTAGAGTTTAGAACTTGAGAATACTTTTCAGAGAGAAGATGACATTCTTAAAGAGCATGAAAGACCCCAGGACCCTAATGAAAAATTTCACTAGCCTTGAAATTACCATGAACAGAGGAAGCAAAAATCACCAAAACTCAGACAGAGAAGAGGGGAGGCACACTTCCTCATCAAATGGTGCCACTACTTGGAGGCTGTTATTATCTTCTGAGGATTTTGACATTCAGATTTACAATAAAGTTTTTTTTTTTTTTTTTACAGCAAGAATCTTAGAGATGGACCTGCCTCGGCTGACATGATTAGGACATTGATAAGAAATGCATTCAGGATCTGAATTTTTATCTTTCCATTCTATCAATGTGTTACAATTTCCATTTACATTTGTCTTTTAGCAATTTACATCACATGGCATATGTCAGAAAATATTGGAAAGAATTTAGTAAAGCAAAATGCTTCCAGTATATAATAATGCAGTTGGCAGTCTCGGGTCAAGCAATTAGTAATATATAACCCGGGATAGGTATAAAAAAGATGCATTAAAGTAGTAGAAAAAAAAAGCAAGTTAAATGAATCTGATATTAAAATTGTTCATTTAGTGAATAATTTACTGAAATATTAAAATGGTTGTAATATGTGAGGACATTAAATCATCAGTTGATGGCAAGGGTCAAATTTAACTGAGATTTCTTTCAATCACCAAAGTCAGACTTCAACTTAAATAACTTCTCTGTCATCATATCAAATGGTAGAAATGTAAAGCTGGTGTTTTAAGCCAGAACTGAAAGGAAATCTGGATAACAGAATGTGATTAATCTTTGGATGTGTAATTTATTAATACGAGGTATCTCCAAAACTTTTAAAACTGTCAAGATACTTAGTTATATTGGTATTTGGAGACACAAATGAAGATTTACCAAGGACGTTTGTAGAAGTATACCCCAGCTGTTTCTTAAACTTGTCTATAGCATCCATTTAGGTCAGATTCTCCAGATTCTTATATTTCCTCAAAACAAGAACAAAGAACTTTGAATTTTTGTAAGCATACCTGTTTAGATGCTAAATGTATTGTTGTTGTTTAACCCCAGCAGGCAGCTAAGTACCACACTGCCACTTGTTCACTCTACCCAGGTGGTATGGGAGAGAGAATCAGAAAGGTAAAAGTGCAAGAGCTCATCAGTTGAGATAAAGACAGTTAACTAGGAAAAACAAAAGCTGCATGTGCAAGCAAAGCAAAATAAGGAATTCATTCATTACTTCCCATCAGCAGGCAGGTGTTCAGCCACTTCCAGGAAAACAGGGCTCGTAATGCGTAATGATTTCTTGGGAAGACAAACACCATTGCTCTGAACATCCTCCCCTTCCTCCTTCTTTACCCCAGCTTGTATTGTTCAGCATGACGTCTCATGGCATGGAATATGTCTTTGGTCAGTTTGTGTCAGCTGTCCTGGCTATGTCCCCTCCCAGCTTCTTCTGCACCCTGAGCCTCCCCTCTGTCAGGGCAGCATAAGAAGCAGAAAAGTCCTAGGCTCTGTGTAAGCACTGCTCTGCAACAACTAAAACATCAATGTGTTATCAGAATTCTTCTCATCCTAAATCCAAACAAAAACACCATACCAGCTACTAGGAAGGAACTCTATCCCATCTGAAACCAAGACACTTATGTCTTCTGGATTTTCTCTGTCCATAAACCTCAAGTCCACTTTCTCACACTGTATATTCTAGATAGTTTAGTCAAGGAAAAAGGGGTAAAGCAGGAAGAGCCATTAACAAAATTTTCTCATTATTTCCAGATATGTTGTTTGTATTATTTAGGCTGGGTGGAGAATGGATTGAGAGCAGCTCTGAGTAGAAGGACTTGGGGGTGTTTGTGAGAAGCTCAACATGAGCTGGAAATGTGCACTTGCAGCCCACTGGGCTGCATCAAAAGAAGCGTGGCCAGCAGGTCAAGGGAGGTGATTCTCCCCCTCTACTCTGCTTTCATGAGACCCCACCTGGAGTACTGCATTCAGATCTGGGGTCCCCAACATAAGAACAACATGGACCTATTAGAACAAGTCCAGAGGAAGGTGACAAAGATGATCAGAGGGCTGGAGCACCCCCTCCTATGAAGACAGGCTGAAGGAGTTGGGGTTATTCAGCCTGGAGAAGAGAAGGCTGTGGGGAGACTTTTATCTGTCTTCCAGTACCTAAAAAGGGCCTACAAGAAAGCAGGAGAGGGACCCTTTATCAGGGAGCATAGTAATAGGACAAGGAGTAACGGTTTCAAACTACAAGAGGGTAGATTTAGGTTAGATATTTGGAAGAAATTCTTCACTAAGAGGATGGTGGGACACTGGAACTGGTTGCCAAGAAAAGTTGTGGATGCCCCATCCCTGGAAGGGTTCAAGGCCAGGTTGGATGGGGCTTTGAGCAACCTGGTCTAGTGGGAGGTGTCCCTGCCCATGTCAGAGGGTTGGAAGTAGATGATCTTTAAGGTCCTTTCCAGTCCCAACCATTCTATGATTCTATGATTATATTACATTGACCTTTAGTAGGGTCTCTCAGTACAGTCAATAAAAATCAGATTTAAGCTATAGCATTCTGCACAAGCCCAACAGTTCAAAACAGAATCACAAAATCACAGAATTGTTGAGGTTGGAAGGGACCTCTGGGGACCTCTGGAAGTCATCCGGTCCAACCCCCCTGCTCAGGCATTTTGCCCAGGACAATGTCCAGAAAAACCATTTGAAACTGCTTATACAGCTGGTAAATAATCATACCACACAATACACCTGGTCTCTTTTTACACAGGTTTGCAGAATTTACTGCTTAGGAATTAAATTTTAAATAAGAAGATGGCATCTTCTTGAAGTTAAGTAAATATTAATATACAATTAATTTATTGTATTTTGGTTTGATTGATGAGAGCTTAATTTTAACTTCTAGCCTAGCCATAAGGTGCAAATTGAAGCAACTTAAGCATGAGTTTCAGAAATGTAGTGCCTCTTGCAACACAGGTCTTCATTATATTTTATTATTGTGCATAATAATTTATTTCTAAACCATGGAACATAGAGAAAAGGCAAAGCTTTGCACATTTTGTAGCTCACAGTTCACAAAAGAGCTGCAGGGATAGAAGAACAGCCCACAACTTAAAGGTCTAAGAAGAAGATGTTTATACCTTCCTCTGACATCAAGTATCAAATCAAGATTTAGTGCTAGCTGTTTCTATATGGAACCAAAGCTGTGATGAATTCATATCAAGGTTCACAGGGACTCTGGGTAGTAAGAAGCCATGAACTGCTCCATGCAGCACACAGCCTGTCTCACCAGCTCTGAAGCTGCTGTAATAAAAACCTCACCCAGGCCTGGGAGCACACAGCACCTCTGCTCAGGCATGTTTACAAAAGAGCAGCTGATACTGCAGGAAGGAGAAATGTAAGGTGACATGGAGGTGAACCAAGGCAAGTTGAGACTAGGAAGGAGGAGGAAAGGTTTTCGTCTGTTTAATTTCTTATACTTTTCCTTTCCTTTCCTTTCCTTTCCTTTCCTTTCCGTTATATTTACTGTGCTTTTCTAGAGCTGCAGAATAAAAAAAAAAACTTAACTTTAACTGTAAAGGGACAATAGTAAAAATATATCACAAGTACTGGCTATTGTAGAAGGTAGAAATTTTAAGGATTATTTTTTTCTCTCTCTCTTTTTTTTTTGTTTGTTTCTTTTTTTGTTTTACCACCTCCCCTTCACATACTGTATACACTTAGCCATTGGTCTTATGTATGTTTCTTAAATCTCCTATTATTAACATTTTTAGTTGCTAGGGAGCACTGCAGCATCAGCTGAATGTGGGGTGGCCCTTACACTCTTTTTAGAGCTTCTCCTCTGACATCCCAGGAATCCCCACTAAACATAGATCAATTGTGCTACTTTAACTCTTGTTAAGTAGTATGTGACTTCCCCATGTTATCAGAATAGCTATTAGTGCTGAAAAATTGTTGCAGGATGATAAAATCTGGATTTGTGGGATTAGAAAGCTCCCATCTTTACTAATGGCTTTGTGGGTGCTCTAGTTGTCAAAGATATTCAAGAACTGTTAGAAAACAAGAGAAAACATACTTTGGCAAAGGCTCAAATTTCACTTGGGTCTTGCATTAATCAGTGGACTAAGTTGTTGTTTTCTGAATTTAATTGAACACCTTCATTTCAATGCAAACCTCATGAATGTATCAACATTAACTTGACTAACCTGCAGAAGAAACACATGGTGAATTTACACTCTATTTTGTGAAACAGCTATAATTCTAGTGAACAGAAGCAATAATTACATAGGCTCATTACAGAAACTAAAAACTGCATCTTCTAAACACTCAATAAAATATTGCATTCCATTGATTTTTTTTTTATGCATGAATTATTCTTGTATATGTTAAGGTATAATGTTTTTATTCATGTAAATCAAAATTATTCTCAACCAGTAGCTACTCAACCAACTTTTTTGACTGAACAAAAATTACAGAACGAGAAGTGCAATACTGAAATACAGATGCAATTCTGCAACTGATGTTTAGCCTAGTCCTCTTTCCTTCTGGAACATTTAGAGGACACATTGATACTACAGAACTGCAGCTCATAGTCTAAATCCTCATTTTTATTGTCATCCCTAGTCCCCCAGATCCTAAATTAAAACCTACTGAAGTTATTAACAAAAGGAGGCAATAAAACCTTCTATGGCTTGAACAGATTTTGAACAAATGTTGAGTTCATCATTAATATTTTTTTAAAAAAAATTTTAATTAAAATCTAGAAAGATATATAAAATTGCAATTCATTGCAAGCCAAGACAAATGTTAGAGCTCAGTAGAAGGGATCACACGGAAAACAATGCCAAAATTCAATGGAAACTAGGAACAGAGAATGAAGAGTCTATTATTTTGTTTATCTATGTTTTTTTTTTTTTTTCCCCAAAGGTCACTGAGAGCTGGAGAAATTTATCATAACTGTATAACTTCCGAGATCTGTTCCTGAGGCTCAGTTTTCCTCTCTCAGAGACCATGCAAAATTCTGAATCTTTGGATCTTTATTAAAGCATAACATAAAGCCTACAAAGAAATAAAGGCCAAACAGATTATTATTTCTATCAGTGGGGATTTTAGTTTCTTTGTTTCTTGGTTTCTTAATTGTTTCAGTGTGAAACGTGATACAGGTTGTGCAATTTCTTCTTCAAGTCTAGAGCCACACAAAAATTTGCATCGGATTTTTCCTGCTTCTAGCAATTTTCTGTGTGATTATTCTTCAGTTTGCCTGGTTGTTTCTACTAAATGTAATGTGAGGCAGGGATGTTTGACTGTAGAAGAAATGATACCAAAATAACAGGTTACACAATCTTTTATATTCTGTTTTCTTCCTCAGGGCAAGCTGCAAAGCTGCTTTCCCCTTTATCTGTTATTAATGTGCAATGACTATATTTACCAATTGTAAATAAGAGTGAGAGGTACAACAGGCAGAGTATCTGTGGGAAACTTAGTGTTTTAACTTTTTTCAGTCTGCAGCTGCCGGTTACCAATCTGAGAATATGCAGTCTGCCATGTCATTGTGATGGAGTGTTTGATTAAGAAGTGACTTCAAGGATCAGCAATCTTTGAGTACCTTAGCAATCTTTGAGTAGCATAGAAATGACTTAAAAGGCTTACACTTATTATTAGTTATGAATGAAGATTTAGGTACATCCTGCATATATAAACTAAATTTATGAATCACAGATTATTTGCATAAACTGAAATAGATTTGATTTCAATAGAACCATCTCATTTTGTGCTTACCGGTGTTTGATCTGTAAATTTATTGCATAGAAGTGATTAAAGACAGTTGTGTGTCATTAGGTTTAGGAGAACAAATCAGTAAGACACTGAATTATTTTTGCTAAATAATGACTTCTTTCAGCTTCCACTGAAGGAAATATTTTTTTCTGTCTGTATTTCTCCTCATCATGCAACAGCTGTGCTTTAATTTTGACAGGATGTTCACAGAAAATCAAGTAATCAGTTAAGATATGTACACATTGGAATGTAAATATTCTTCTGTTTTGTTCATCTTGTTATTTATGCAATTAGAGTATCAGGCTGACTAGCAGGTTTTGACACTATATTGCATAAACAGATTTTACACATAAACCTCATAGACTAAACAAAAAGTTAGGGAATTATTAAATTTTTAAATTTTAAGAATTTTGGAAGCTTATTGATAGGTCTCCTTTATTTCTTTGCTTGTCCATTCTCAAAAACTGTTATGGATTATTCCATCCTCTGATCCCCAAATATTCAATACCTTTTCTGCCACTGCCTACTTATATTCTTACACACATGATTTTAGTGCAGTTACATTAATATGAAACCAATATACAAAGAATGAACCAAGATGTACATTTCAGCCATTTCACACCTTTGGCGGCCTGTTAGAGCTTTTCTTTTCAAGCACACCAAGTAAACTTTTTTTTTTTCTTTTCCTTTTGTTTAAAGAGTCTACAGAAGAGGTTACTACAACCTATTTTAATCTTGCTTCCAAAATAAAAATATGTTGTATATATAGAAGGTATGCAAGGTGAAGTTTTTCCCAAGACGATTCAACACTATAAAATGACTCTGCAGCATACATGAAAGGAGAATAACACTCTTTTAACTCTCAGCTTATAAAAACAAAGTTATCCCGAACAAGATGGGAGTAACTGGATCAAAATAAGAATATAAGCCAGCTATTTAATAGCCAACATTTTGTTTAAAACTTAAAGATGAAATAACCAATCTCAAACTACAATTATGGAGAGTTAGGAACAGAAAATAAAACTTTTGCAGGGAACACATGTCTGAGCTGGTCATGCTGCGATAAAAAAGCTTAGACTACTGAATAGAAGCAAATGACAGCTACCTTTACTCTTTAAGGTAGCAGGAATTAATATTTTGGGGGAGTAGTATTGGATTTTGTTTGTTTATTTTTCATTGATCTGAGCTTGCCCAGTCTCACTTGATTGTTTGCTACTTCTGGCATTACAATTTAAAGCATAATTGAGTATCAACGATCAGATTACTAAAGCAATGATGTAAAAAGTGTACATTTTTAACATCTTTTTTTTTTTTCCAGAAAGATTGTGATGTAAGTAGAATTAAGATAGAAAAGTTACTTTCAGCTGTGATCGATAACAGACTTTTCTCAAACATCAAGACTTTCAGACACTTCAAGAACTACAACAGTTAATTTTACTTTGGAATGTTTTATATAGAAACAGTTCCTAAGAACATCTCTGTCTAAAAAGGAAGTTTGAAGACATTAATAATATTCTATTAGCACTTCTAAATCATTTGTTGTCTAAGGACTGAACTATAGTTTAACATCCTAAGGCAAAATCATGGACCATTAAAATGTTCTCAGAGCTGTTTAGTTATATTATTTAGTTATATATTTAGTATATATTTAGTCATTAACTCACACCAATTGTTCCATCAAAACAGTGAGTTTTTCATGTAAATGCTTAAATTTACTTTCATTTCAATATTGCAATGTCTATTTGGAAGTGTAATGAGTTTTATAATAATTAATTCTGACAATGTTCCCAACATCAAAAAATCTATATTTAATACATTGTTAAAACTTCTTAAAATTGTGATTTGTTCATACTTCTGGTAGTTCCTAGAATGATGGTCATGTCATCCTAAATGAATGGCAGCTAAACTCTACCACAACTGCTCTCTCACTCCCCGTCCTCAAAAGAAGAGGGGGAGAAGAAAGTATGATGGAAAGAAAAAAGGCTCATGGGTTGAGATAAGGATAACTTGCTTAAAGAGAAAAGAAAGAGGGGGAAAAAAAAAAAAAGCAAAGGCCGCATGGAAGCACAGAGGGAAGAAAAAAAAATCTCTATTTCTCATCAATTCTTATCAATGAGATATGTTTGGTCACGTCCTGGGAAGCAGGGCCTCAATACCCGCAGTGGTTGTTTGGAAGGACAGACGTCTTCGCAATGAGAGCCGCCCTTCTCTTCCCCCTTTCCCAGCTTTTATTGCTGAGTGTGACATTATATGGTGTGGAATATCCCTTTGGTTGGTTTAGGTCAGCTGCCCTGGTGATGTCCCCTCCCCACCTCTTGCCCACCCCCAGCCTACTGGCTTTGCAAGGGGGTGGAGAGAGTTGTTGTGCTGTGCCAGCAGTAGCCAAAACATTGGTGTGATATCAGGGCTGTTCTAGACACAAGTGTAGAGCAAAGCACTATATGGGCTGCTGCAGGGAAAGTTAACTCCATCCCAGGCAGACCCAGTACAGCACCCTGTCAATGGACTGTCTTGTGAATAACTCAAGTATATTTCAGACCATCACTGAAGTTTCTTCTTGTAGGCAGCATGTTCATAACTTTTTTTTTCACATCACCTACTATCAGGTAAAATATTTGTGAGATTTCTACTTGTTGCTATTCATTGTAAAAGTCTATCATCTTTTATCTTGTGTAAATGAAAGAAATCATACATAATAATTTATTTTACTTGCAAAACTGATACCTGTTCTGCCTGCTTTCCAGGGTAATTAGCATAAAGATCCACAAAAACAGGAAACTCTAAGAATCAATAAAAGTCAGACATCTTTTTAGTCTGTGCTGATTCCACAAAAATATTTTGAATAAAATTGAGTAATCTTAGGCTATAAAATCTTATTGACCAAGGCAAACATCAAAGCAGACTTGTTGCGTTCACATTGTATTAATTATGCTGAGCCAGGTTATTAGCTGAAGATGAATTTAATCCTTTTCCTATACCAACACTTGGAAGAAAAGCATCTTTTCATTATATCTAGCATTTTCAACACTTTTTTTCTTTAAAACAATTCTTAGAAATTTCAGACAGTACAGTTTTGATTTACAAGAGGCTGAAGGGGTCATTTCTGTGTTAATTACAGTAAAGGCCCAAGTCTGAAAACTTCTGTAAAGCTATGAAGAGGTAAAAGGTTTAGGCAGGATGAAACTCCAACAAATAGCATTGCTGGTTTATTATATGTCTGCAGAATAGTCTTTACATTCCACTTTAGTAGAAGCAGAAGTATCATTATGTTTTATTCCAGTTATCACAGAAAAAAAAAATCTTTGCTCAGATCTACTGTTATATTCAGTATGCTCTTTTTAGAATGTGACCAGTATAAATATTCTGTCAGATCATGTTTATTTTGTCCCCAAGCTGATAATCTTTCCAACCTTTCTAAAGTACTTGTTGTTGTTGTTTCTCCCTACATCATTAAGTATCATTGATCTGGTTGACACTTCTCTATTATGTCTCCTACAGTTTAATGGATTCAATCCTTTTTCTTATGTTTTACTTTTCATGAATTCAGATTTATTTGTCTTTACTGTGTACTTTAGCTTGGTTCATAGTATTTCCTCAGAGTTACACTATCTTCCATGACGTTCTTATTGTGTTCTTCCTCTGCTCACCTGGTTTGTCATCGTTTTTTAGACCTAGAATTTGTGCTAACTCCAATATAGGCAGGAACTTCATGTTTAGCATCCATTCCTTTAGGCGTAGGAGACCTATGGAAAGGAATGTTACCTCAGCTCAGCTTACTTTAATGGTTTCACTTCTACCTCAGAAACATATGATCTATTCATGTCAATTAAAGGTTTGGAGTTGATGGATTTTTCCACATAGCAAGTTCCGTTTTTCCTTGTGTATACAAGCAGAAGTCACATGTTGAACCAAGCACTTTGGTTCAACAAGATGCTAACACTTGTCATTTAAAAAAGAAACAGATGAACAAACAAACAAACAAAACCAAAGCAAACTATGGGAGGATGGCCCAGATTTTTTTTTGTTGTTATTGTAGTTTTTTTTTTTTTAAACCAAACTAAAACAGATTCTCTGTTAGATCTCCAGTGTATTATTTCCCGTGAATAATATTCGTAGATCATGTGTGAGTGTAATTGCAAGTGCATAAGGAGAAATAAAGGAAAATGGTGCACTTAAGATTTTCTACTATTTTGTCTTTTAGTCTTGATTAGTCTCCATTTCCACCAGAATCAAGATCAAGACCCCTGTCTTTTTGCACAATAAATAATATTCCTTTACTTCCAAACTTCAAAATGACCCAGCCTAGAAGATAATATTATTCAGCAAATGTCAGCAATCAAGGATGAGGCCATTTAGACTCTGTTTCATTACACATGGACAGAAATCCATTAAGGCTTGGATGCACATCAGGATATCCCACATTGCTATCAATTGCTCTTAAATTTCTGTTGTGGAAAAAAAATGTTAGAATTTCAGACAGAATTCCAGCAACAAACCAGAAACATCCCACTCACTAAATAAATAAATAAATAGATAAATAACATGGGTGAACCTTTTTTTTTTTTTTTTTTTATTTTTATATAACACAGCTTTTTTTTTTTTTTTTTTTTTAAAGTACACTTTTTCCAATAAAAAAGGCATCGGAAAATTTACAGAAATTTGTGCTCCACATTGTAGCTAGTAATCTCTGGTGGTGAATTATGAAATGTTAGTATCCTGCTGTAGTATGGCCAGAGCAGGAGCACATTGATATCTTCTACATATGATGTGTTCTACAAACATACAGATTAAAAAACAAGAAGAAAACAACAACCACCACCACCAACAACAAAAAAACAATACCCACACACAGACACTTTGGGAATGATCGGGATGCCTAAGAATAAATATCTGATGTTATTACATACACACAAAGGAATTCTATTGGCCAAAGACAGAAAAAAGCTTTAAAAATTTCTGAGTACAGTAAGTTTTAAGTCATATAATCACTTGTACTGGGTCTGGCCGGGATAGAGTTAACTTTCCCTGCAGCAGCCCTTGTAGCTAGAACAGCGCTGGTATCACACCAGTGTTTTGGCTACTGCCGAGCAGTGCTGGCACAGCACCAAGGATCTCTCCAGACCCCCCAAAGCCAGTAGGTGGGGGTGGGCAAGAAGTGGGGAGGGGACATCACCAGGGCAGCTGACCTAAAGCAACCAAAGGGATATTCCATAACATATGATGTCACACTCAGCAATAAAAGCTGGGAAAGGGAAGGAGAAGGGGGGGGGCTCTCGTTATGAAGACGTCTGTCCTTCCGATCAACCACTGCGGGTATTGAGGCTCTGCGTCCCAGGACGTGGCCGGGCATCGCTCGTTGGTGGGAGAATAACTTGTTTTCCCTTTTCCTCTGTGCTTGCGCACAGGCTTTGCTTGTATATATATGTATATTTGTTGTTGTTGTTTTTTCTTCCTCTTCTTTAATTAAACTGTCTTTATCTCAGCCCGTGAGTTTTTTTTCACTTCTCCCCCTCTTCTTTTGAGGAGGGGGAGTGAGAGAGCGGTTGTGGTGGAGTTCAGCTGCCCAGCAGGGTAAAACCACCACATCACTGCACAGTTCTTTATTACCATCTGAGTCAAAGAAGCAGTTACTTTGCAAAAAACAAGGCTAGTGCTGTTTTCAGTTCCAGCATTTTTTTTTTTTTAATTGTAAATGTGAGCTAAATATGAATATGAGCTAAAGTCTACCACTACTATCAGTCTTCAAAACATAGATTCACACAAATGAAGTTCCCTGCTAAATGGGTACTACTGGCTTTTACCTTCCAAGGCAGTGTTAAAAGCTCCTGGAATCAGGAGCAACTTATTATATATTCTTTAGCACAACTTTACTCTTCTAAATTACTGTGTTAGTTACAGATGTTGTTTAAGATTCTTACCCTTGCTGCTTTTGTCATTTCTTATCTTTTTTTTTTTTTTTAATTCAGAAAAACTAGGTAATTATTTCTTTTTTTTTTTTTAATAATCCATAAGCATGTCCCAGAGAACATGGAACTTTTCCAGGTCTTTGTTTGGCTTCTACACTTTTGGCAAAAGAAATTAAGAAGGGAAAAATTATGCTGAAACAAAGCCAAGAGTAACCCCTTCAGGCAAAATCATGTCTTGGTGCATAGACTATTAGTCAATCATAGCCACATTCTATCTAAATAATTAACTTGTAACACAGAAATTCTAAATTATTGGAATGTCCTTGAATTGTCCATGGAGTTTGCTGCTCATATGAATAATAATAATAAAAAAAAAAACATTTTTTTTTTAATTATGATACTGGATCAAAGGTATATGAATGTAAAATAGCCTAAACAGCATATTATCTGAAGATGACAAAACAAACAAACAAAAAAATTCCCTTGCATTATTTTTGTTTCCAAGTAGCGCTCTGAATAATTCTGTATGCAAAGCAGTCATGAAAGCCACAGAGAACTTCTGCTTTCCTATACAAAATTGCAAATCATAGAATCATAGAATATCCAAGTTGGAAGGGACCCACAAGGATCATCGAGTTCAACTCCTGGGTCCCCATACGACCACCCCAAAAATCAGACTGTATGTCAGAGCACTGTCCAAACGCTTCTTGAACTCTGTCAGGTTCAGTGCGGTGACCACTTCCGTGGGGAGCCTGTTCCAGTGCCCAACCACCCTCTCAGTGAAGAACCTTTTCCTGATATTCAGCCTGACCCACCCCTGTCACAGCTTCATGCTGTTCCCTCAGGTCCTGTTGCTGGTTACCAGAGAGAAGAGATCATCGCCTGCCCCTCCACTCCCCCTCATGAGGAAGCTATAGACCGCAATGAGGACTCCCCTCAGTCTCCCCTTCTCCAGGCTGAACAATCCAAGTGACTGCAGCCGCTCCTCATAT
Source organism: Anseranas semipalmata (assembly GCA_013399115.1). Taxonomy (NCBI): domain Eukaryota; kingdom Metazoa; phylum Chordata; class Aves; order Anseriformes; family Anseranatidae; genus Anseranas; species Anseranas semipalmata. Next base: position 18,574 of record VXAA01002093.1, read on the forward strand.
GTCTTCCCCTCTAGACCCTTTACCATCTTTGTTGCCCTCCTTTGGACACTCTGCAACAGTTTTATGTCCTTCCTGTACTGTGTCACCCAAAACTGCACACAGTACTCGAGGTGAGGCCGCACCAGCGCAGAGCAGAGCGGGATAATCACTTCCATCGACCAGCTAGTAATGCCGTGCTTGATGCACCCCAGGATATGATTGGCCCTTCTGGCTGCCAGGGCACACTGCTGGCTCATGTTCAGCTTGCTGTTGACCAGAAACCCCAGATCCCTTTCTGCAGGGCTGCTCTCCAGCATCTCGTCCCCCAGTCTGTACATGTAACCAGGGTTGCCCCTTCCGAGGTGCAGAATCCAGCACTTGCTCTCATTAAACTTCATATTGTTGTTGATTTCCCAGCTCTCTAATTTGTCCAGATCTCCCTACAAGGCTTCACCACCCTCGGTGGAGTCAACAGCTCCACCCAATTTTGTATCATACGCAAACTTGCTCAGGAAACCTTCAAGTCCTTCAGCCTAATCATTTATGATAACATTGAAGAGCACTGGTCCCAAAATGGTGCCCTGGGGAATCTCACTAGTGACAGGTCGCCAGCCTGATGCAACCCCATTTACAAGAACCCTCTGGGCCCAACCTAAAGATGATGGGATCAATCAATAGAAAATATCTAGCAAATAGGAAATGAAAATCACAATTCCCCATACTGCATGCATTAGTGTGTAGGCACTTAATAGGAGCATGCCAGCATGTTTTGTTCCTAGAAAGTATATGGAGGATTCCTCCATAATGGTGTCATGTAGGTATTCCCTTTGATACCCCACAAATGCTAGAGGTGATGGTATCTCCCATTTTGTTGATTTTGTAATTCTCCCCTATCTCATTGCCCCATGCCCTTTGTTCAGCAACCCTAATATGCTAGTGAATAGGCAATGGATACTGAAGGCAGTGAAATTGAAAGACATGAAACTGCACCTGAACATAAGAAAACATTAATTTTTTATTTTTATTTATTATTTTTTACTGTAAGTGTGACTAAGAGACCTTTTTTTTTTTTTT
>VXAA01002094.1:0-46723 GCA_013399115.1 Anseranas semipalmata
TGTAGTGGCTGCCTGGTGAGATAAGTTTGTCAATGACACTAAATTGGAAGGAGCTGTTGACTCTCTTAAGAGTAGAGAGGCCTTGCAGAGAGATCTTGACAAATTAGAGGGCTAGGCAGTCATCAACTGGTGAAGTTTAACAAGAGCAAGTGNCAAGTGCTGGATTCTGCCCCTGGGGCAGGGAAACCCTGGATATACATACCTACTCAGGGACAAGAGTGGAGAGTAGCCCCATGGAAAGGGATCTGGGTGTTCTGATTGACAGCAAGATGACTATGAGTCAAGAGTGTGTCCTGGCAGCCAAAAGGGCCAACCATATCCTGGGGTGCATCAAGCACAGCATTGCTAGGCAGTCAAAGGAAGTGATTGTCCTGCTCTGCTCTGCGCTGGTGTGGCCTCACCTTGAGCACTGTGTGCAGTTTGGGGCACCACAATATAAGAAGGACATAAAACTATTGGAGAGCCTCTGAAGGAGGGCTATGAAGATGGTGAAGGGTCTAGAGGGGAAGACGTATGAGGAGCAGCTGAGGTCACTTGGTTTGTTCAGCCTGGAGAAGAGGAGGCTGAGGGGAGGCCTCATGGCGGCCTGCAGCTTCCTCACAAGGGGAGTGTAGTGGCAGGTGCTGATCTCTTCTCTCTGGTGACAGTGACAGGACCTGAGGAAACGGCATAGAGCTGTGTCAGCTGTGTCAGGTTCAGGGTGGACGTTAGGAAAAAGTTCTTCACTGAGAGGGCGGTCGGGCACTGGAACAGGCTCCCCAGGGCAGTGGTCGTGGCACCGAGCCTACCGGAGTTCAAGAAGCATTTGGACAACACTCTCAGACATATGGTTTGATTTTTGGGTGGTCCTGTGTGGAGCCAGGAATTGGACTTGATGATCCTTGTGGGTCCCTTCCAGCTCAGGATATTCTATGATTCTGTGAAATATTTACCAGACATAGAGACCATTACCAGATACTGAAGGCATGGGTTATCTTGTAGTCATACCATAAAGAGGAATATATCAAAATAGCAATTTGGTTTAGGTAGTAAGAACAGCCTGGAATAAACAAATAAATAAATAAATAAATAAAATATTTGAGTTCTGTGGTGTTGCAGCTGCATGCCACCAAGCTCAGGTAACCAGTTAGTTAATGCTGGAAGTAAGCTGTTTTCATTATCTGCATGATCCAGTCACACCAGGCATTGCAGCACAGGTCTACCTATAAATCAGAGGCAGAGAAGCATTGATCTTATGCCAGGTTTGGCAGTCAGAGAGATTGGCTCAATCCTGCAGACCAAAATGCTTACGAGTGCTATACAATCTATTTTTGTTCAGTCATATCCTTTCCTGCCAATGCAACCTCTCTTTTTTTCTTTTTTCTTTTTTCTTTTTTCTTTTTTCTTTTTTTTTNTTTTTTTTTTTTTTTTTTTTTTTTGGGGGGGGGGGGCTTTGTGTTAATTTGAGAGTTCTGTTTCTTGAAATACTAAGCCAGTAGGAATACATCTGTAGAGGATAGCTGATAGTGCTGTTTGTGTATCAGCTGTTAATCCAGTTGTCTGGACTTGCTAATTAAATACATCTGTATTGTTCTTCGTAAAGTTAGGAAGGCAGGAGTGGAGTAAATCAGCTATAGCAATTTTACTTTCTTCGTGCTGTGGAGGTAGACATATCATTGCTATTGCCACAGTTAATGCAAGTCTTTCCTTTTAGTTTGACATTGTGTAGTGGAACGACTAATGAATATTTTTTCATGGGTTATGCCCATGAGCTTTCTCACTCAGTTGTTGTTTCAGGAGGAGAAAGAATATTTTATTCTTCCTCTCCTGCCCTTCAAAACCTTTTGATTGGTTTTGGGGAGGTATCTTAATGAATTTACAATTTATTCAGTATTTAACTGATAGGAAAAAGGGGAACAAGAAAGAGTTCTGCTATTTTGTTCCCCCACCACTTTTGCTTTATCGTTGACTCCATCATCTACCTTTGTTATTCTTTGCAACTCTTTGAAGCAGAAAGTGGCAGCAGTAGAAGAATGTTACTGAAGCAACTTTAACAAAGCTGTTCGTAGAAACAAAGCAAAAGGGTCTACCTCTTTCAAGATACAGGAGAACAAGGCTGTATTGAGAGCTCTTGTAGGTATTTACATATGTGATCAGCATCTTAGTTCACTAGCTATGAGCTTGCTATTGAGTTAAACCCTTTGCCAAAATAACGTCTTAATTCGCGTGTGCATGCATTTGAAAAATAGTTTTCAAAATGAAAAGAAATCAGAAAAATAGTGACAAACTAACTCCTGTGGAAAAACCTGGCTTTGATTTTTAAGTTCAACAATAAACAATTTTGCATTGATTATACTTGATTTCTTAAGTTCCATTTATAAAATGTGACTTGCAAAGCAGCTTTAGTTTGACATACAAAAAAACAAAACTACTGTATAAATTTGTTTCTGTTTTTTTTTTGTTTTGTTGTTGTTGTTAATGGAGCTACGCTTTTATGTTTGCATTTCATTATTTATTGAAATAACATATCTGTGATTTGTTCAAAGAAACATGAAAAATACCCACTTTGTTACTTTAAGAGAAAATATCCAAAGATTTCCTCATAATTTTTATAATGATCATTTTCAGTCTTATTTACTTTTTTCTGATGCTTACATTAGTGCTTAGATGGATTACTTTTGTTTTTATTCCATTAGATTGCACAGCCTTTCTGCTTTTATTATAATGGAATATTTGCAAATCAGCGGGAGCAGTTAAATTAAAATGGCCGGCCACTAGCAGATATTCAAAGACCAAAAGAAAAGCTATTTGAAAGAAAAAAGTTATTTGCCTTATGGGTATCATTTACTGATTTCTGTTTTTTATTTGAGCATAAAGTAGAAGTCAGATCATTAAGGAAATAGAAAAGAAATTAAAATTACAAGTAACAAAAAATAGTCTGTGAAATAAAGTTGTGTTCTGCCAAACTATTAAGAGCTTGATTTTCAGGTAGATGAATAAAGACTATTCTCACTACAATCAGGGAGAAGCAGTGGGTGATTAGTGCCTCTATAGGTAACTCCTACAGTCTAGACCAGATCCATGTTAATTGTTTGAGTGAGAGAATTGGAAAGAAAGAATGTTCAGAGTTGGAAAAAGAAATATTTACTCCAGAGGGCTGTACCATTCAGCCTCAGTGTATCCCATGGACAGATGATTTTATTACGGGAAACCTCACATTAAGTGTTTGCTATATAATGTATTGTACAACATTAAAAAAAAAAAAAAAAAAGATTCTGGGACACTGCCTGAAGTAGGGATTAGATTTTAAGGAATTTGCCTTATTGGACCTGGGGTTAGTTTAAGTTTTCAGTCTGGGGATATAAAAATTGCTTCTTTTTCCTAGCTGCAGAACCAGTTCAGTATGCCAGAGCTGTTTCTTTGGGAGGAAAAAGGCAAGTGCAGACTCTTGGCTGGAGCCCAGCTGCCTGTTAGAGTTCCAGAGCTTGTCCTGATTCACTTCTATTTGTTCTTCTCTAGCTTGCTCATTCATATGCTTTTCACTGAATCATGCAACAAGAAACTGTGAAATCTTTGGATCAGTGGATTTCAGTATACTTTTGGATCTCTATATACTCTGTGATGGAATGTACTTGACAGTATTGTTAATACCATGTTTTCTTAAGCAGTATTGTTAATACTGAGTTTTTTTCAGATGTGTGCAGCAGAGGGTGGTGGATTTTTGTGTCTAGAAACACCAAATTGAAACACTATCGTTGAAATTACCAGCAGTTTTTCAAAATGCTAACCCTGGAAGGGAATGAATACATAAATATTTCTACATATTTTTCATAGAAGATTTATAAATAAACTTCACAAAATATTATAAATAAATATTATAACTTCACTAATATTTATAAGTCTTTTTCAAAATAAGTTCTGGTCCATTTTTGAGTAAACATAATAGATCAATTTTTGTGGTGCAAACTTATTTGGTTCTCCTTTCTCTGTGACAGTACTCCACAGGATTTGGTCTGTTGTTAGTTTTGAAGTAATGATGGATGGACCTGTGGAACTTTGGATCTGACTGAATCATAACAAATAATTCCTTGGCATTATGACAAAAATCTTGAATTTAGCATCTGAAACTGAATGCATGTTCTGAACAAGGAAGTACAGAAGTTTGATCATGTAAAATACAGTGGAAAAAAGGCGTTTTCTCAGTTTTCTGGTTAGTTTATAAATAAATGTGTGAACAAATAGAAAAGATTAAGGCAATATTACACTACCAAGATCAGATGGAATAAAGGTGAAGGAAGCTTGGATGGCTGATATTTTGAACTCTAGCTCTAACAAGTTTTGAAAATCTGGTCATGTTTTCTTCTGTGGTCATTCTGTTGTACTCTGTACCAAATTTAGAAGTGGCTAAATACATCTGGGTATAAGGGAAACTAAAATAGTGTAATACTGCTTCTGCTTCCTCCAAGCACAATATGTTGACAGCTACTTTATACCTATTCCACCTTAGAGGTCTCATTCATGGGTTGGAATGTCAGACTTTATGACACTACCCATGGCTTTCTATCCCTTTGCCACTGCTGGGCTGTGTGATTGCTCATGCAGCAGTTGCTGGATCAGTGCAAGTTGCAGCCTGAAGAATCGCTGCTCTTTTGCCTTACTAAATGTACCAGGCTGTAAACTGCAACAGTTTTCAGCTGCCTCCTAAAAAGTCTTGCTCTTCAAAGTGTGGAAGCAATGTGATTGTGCAGTAAGGTGGACAGCTGAAGCAAAGATTGCTGATAGCTGTCTCAGGGAAAACTACTCTCTGTCTTGCATCAGAAACCCTCAATTTGAACTCACATCAGTTAGATTCCCTTGCCTGTTACTTCTTAGCTTGGCCAATTGATTTTAAGAAAATGTACACACAATACAATGCACACAGAAGGTCTGAAAGAACATAAAGGTAAGATGTTTGTGGCAGTAGAACAGACCTTTCTATGTGCCTCTCTGATAGGTAATCAGTGCCTAGTGCAAGGAATCACCTTTCATCTTCCCAACCGCGTTAATTTAGCTCTCATATAATGACTAGTATGTAGATCACAATGGCTTGCATATGACTTTGGATTGGAATATAAGCATTTAGTTAGATCCTGTAAGCCCATCCAGATCTGATGAATTGAACTTGGAACTGGAAACAGATTTCCAGCCTTGATTCTGAGTATGTTTGAGTATGTTGTCAAAGTCAAAAAAAAAAAAAAAAAAAAAAAGAGTTGTATATAAGTCTGATCTGAAGATGTTTTAAACTAATATTTTTATGCAAGCTTAAATTTAAAACAGGAAAAGTGTCCAAAATCTTTAGACTTTGTGGTTTTTGTTGTTTTGTTGCTTTTTATTTTTTTTTCCCTGAGTGGGACAGCTATAAAATTCAAAGTGCTCTTGGAAGGCATTGGAGGTTCTCTGAGGAGTTCGAAGAATCCCTTGGGTGCTGAAAGAAACTATCTCTTTAAAAACGTCAGGATGTTAATTAGTGCTCCTTCCTTTGTTCATGGTTTGCAACAAAGATTCTTTGTCAGCTTTGGGTTAAACTGTTAATGAAAAGGGTGTGTTAATTAAACAACTTGCTTGTTTCTAATTGACAAAAGTATCCTAGCTCTCCTGAGACTTAGAACTGCACAGCAACGACTGCTGAGAGACACTAGTGAGTTGGAAAGAGACGTCATAGAAAATATTAAAGTATCCAGGAGAGCTAGCAATAATGAAAATCTTGAGTACTGAAGGCTTCACAAGGGGCAAAAAGTGGATATCGATATTCTCAGGAGTCTTCCTGTGTTGTTTTTTTTTTTTTCCTTTCTTCCCCCCAGCATGCAATTTGCATGACTAGTTACAGCTAGAACTCACTGTTCAGGAGGTTGGCAAGATTGTTTGAAATTTTCAGTTCATATTGCAGCATGCAGAAACAATATTCAGCTCTTTTCCCTTTCCCTTTCCCTTTCCCTTTCCCTTTCCCTTTCCCTTTCCCTTTCCTTTTCCCTTTCCCTTTCATTTGTTCTGAGTGTCATTAATTGTGAGAAAAGAAGAACAGGGCACGTATGAAAACAGCTTCTGAGATGGAATGCATTGATTTCACAAAGTGGCAACATTGCCTCTTTTGAGCCCGTTTTTTTTTTTCATTTATAAATTCACTATTGTATTAATGGGAAGTCCTGCTGATAATCCCCTCAGTTTAGGTTATATTACAACAGAGTTGTGTTGACAGGCTTCTACAAAATCATTCTATCTCAATAATTAATGTAAGTGTAGAGGTAAATATTTAGTTTAAATAAAAAAAGGGGGAAAAAAATGTGTATTTCACTGGTATCTGTGAGAAACACTGCCTGTGCTACTATGTTAAAAAGGTTTTACATGCAATTTTTTCCCTGCAAGGGGTTAGAGCAACTTCAATACTGATATCTTTATTCCCTCGCATATATTTAAGAGTCACATTTGTGAAAAGTATTGAAGAATAACATTTCCTCAGGAGTAATTTGCAGTACACTGAAAGGTACTGTAGTCAATTAATATGAAACTGAAACTCGTAGTAATCCAGTTTGAATTTTGATTTATCACTTATTTATGTAGATGCTAATCTGTGTTGTCCATTTGCCTTTGAATGCCGAGAATACTAATTTTCGTATGGGTGTGTAATCACTTATGTTATGGATTTAAATATTTAGTGTACCTTAACAGAAACATAGTGTATCTTTTTCTTCTTTTGAATACAATAAATTGCTTCTTTATTTTCATTGTTAAAGGTATCACTTTACTGTTGAGAAGAAACTAGCTTCTCTTCTTTATAATTTCCCATATATTTAATCCCACACATAGAAAGCTGCTGAAGGACACAAAAAATAAAATAATAAACTAGATCAGCCATTAATACGTCAAGTGATGAGTTTGATAACTCATATGGCAACTTCAACTTACACATTTCTTACACAATTGCAATTAATGCTGTGTCAAGATTTTGAACTGATGCCAACCTGAATGTGATCTAGTTTGGTATTCCCTTGGGAATGTCTAATACAGGCTTGCAAAAGATTTTTGAAGTCTAGGCCATAAGCTGCTAAACCACATTGTTTAGCTTTTGGCAATATGGTAGAAATTACAACATCAGTACTTCCATTTAATTCAGCAGGACTATTTGTATGAGCAGGGTGAGAAGAATTTAGCAAAATACTTTAAAGTTTTTATGATGAGACATAACAAATGTACATTATGGCAGAATATAGAGGATAGTAGCTTGGAAAATAGCATGTTTGCTGTCATACAAGTTATGATTACATCAAATGGTTTAAATAGCACTCAGGAAAAAAAAAACATACCCAAAATCCCACCACCAACAACAAGAAAAACAGAAAAAAAATCTGAAGAATTGTATATCAGTTACAAATTGAACTCTAAACCTGTGTAACTAAACATGAAGGTTCATCCATGAAATTCATATTAGTTTTTGTTCTTTATGATTACAAATACCGTGAAGACAGTAACAGGGAACTTTCCTATTGGTCTAGAAAATAATCAAGCCTATATAGGTTTAGAACATTTTTAGTCTCTACAGAAAAACTTTTTGTTCTGTTTATCTCTGGGCTAGATCTGACTATCAGTTCAATATTTACAGAAGTTTTTTGTGGACTGGTTCTCTTGCAGGCAGCAAACAGTTTTGTATAACATCACCTTACTCAGTTCTGCAAGTAGTCACGCTCAGATGTTAAAGTTTAAGTACTGAGGCTGGTACTGCATTTTTCTTGATGAGGTCTTGGAGATATGCGAGATTTAAAAAAAAAAAGAAAAAAAAAAACCATAGACATAACATTTATTATGTTAGCTGCACAGCAGCTCATTTTTTTTTGTTTGTTTTTGGTTTTGCTTGTTTGTTTTAATTGCTTTATCTGTTAAACGTGTAGTGGAACTTGGATTGGCCATATCAGTTGTTCCATCTCCACAAGGCAAGTTACCAATACTGCTTTTTTGTCTTGGATTCTAAAAATATTTTTGAAAAATTAATTATGAGAAAATACGGATGGTTTTGTCTGGACTGCAAGTTCTCAGTATTGCCAGAGAGGTCGAAAACTTCCTCTTGACTTCTTTGGAGTGTGCTATAGATGTGTTTTTAAAATGTATGAAATCGTTCTGGTCTTCCCTTTAGTTGTCCCAATACTTAAATGGTCCTGCGAGAAAATGGATGAAGTAACCTTTAGAAGGGCTTTTTGTACCTAGGCTTTGGGACATTATTGTTTGATTACACTAGAATATTCATGTTAGTTTATATTTGTATTTTTCTTATCCTTTCCTTAAAGGACGTTTCAACAAGGCCCTGGTGGGTTATGATCTTGGTAAGAAAGAGCTGTCAGAAAAAAAAAAAAGAGCTTGAAAACGAGGGATGGAATTTATAACAGCATGCACATACAAGTGTCCTGGTTCAAAAGAGGATGTCTAAATGACTTTGACCTTCTTTGTTTAGTTCCTATGGTTGACTGAATGTAACTTGAAAAAAAATCTTTTATTTGTCTAAGACTATTTCCTGCTTAGTAAGAAACTTGAAATTGATTTTAACTTGACACATTTCTTCTCTGAAGTAATATAAAATCTTTGTCTAATAAATGTATACAGAGGCTTTGTGGCCCATCAGGGTACCATGACATTCCAGTGTATTGATTCGGCGGTGTTAAAGGGTGACATATTTGGTGTTAACGGGCCATCAGAGATTTGGGATTTGAATTGTACACAGTAAGAAGCACTGACTTCCCTGTAACATGACAGGCTTTCTAAAGCAGTAGAAGTAACTGTAGTCTTACATGATTCCTCATGTGTAAACTTTAAAGATTTTGTATAATCATGCAGAAATTAAATTAAAATCTTAGGAAAAAAATCATGAAATAAAAAAGAATACTTATTGACCTCTTAGAACCAACAACATCCTGCAGTTTGTTGTCTGTAAAAATTCTTGACATCCAGAATTTAAAATTAACTCTAAAAAGTAGTATTTTGTTTTATACTTTTTCTTTTTTTTCTTTAAAATGTGATCTGTATCCCAATTAAGGGTCTTAACTTTTGTTCGTTTAGTTCATTTCAGCATACAGGGTTTGTTTGCATTTCACTTAATGTCTTTTCTCTTTCCTTCATATTGTAGGATAAAGGCCTATAAGTGTAAAACTGTAGCAATTTGGTCTTGCTTTGCAGGGTATCAGATGATGACAAAAAGAGTGTACCAACCAAACATGTGGACTAGAGAGGGTTAGAAATGATTATCTTCTATTTCACTGTTCTTCAAGTGAAGTGTTCTCTTTAGTTTTAATGACATGGAGTGGTTCCTATTAAAACAGCATTTTGATTATTGTTTGATTGTATTGTGTTGATTATAATTATTGTGCAGAAAAAATCAGCTAAGTCAAAAAAAATGTGTGCTAATTCTAACCATCTTTGGAAACTAGTTGAGGGAGTGCCAGATTTATGGATTTAATGAGTCCGAACCCAACTTTCAGATTTTAACATGTTCTTGCTGTTTTGTGTGCTTGAATATAAGTCATCCTGCAAAGAAGTATAGAAAGAATTTTATATTATATGTTTTCTCTGTTTTCTAACAACATAAGTATTTTGCTTAAGCAGATTTGCTAGGAAGTGACAGCTCTGAAAAATTGGACACAGTGGCTGGTGGAAGTATTTCAGTTCAGGCAATCTAAATAGTGTAGAAGAGGAAAATGAAATATCACCATATTTTAAAGATGACAGTTTTGTCAAAGATCCTTTTCAGTCTTCAACTTAAAACAAATTGAGTAAATCAAGTATATCTAAAATGTATGCACTCATTGAAGATGCACCGCTTTTTAGGTGTTTTTTTTTTTCCTTTTTCTTTTTTTTTTTTTTTTAAAGCACAAGGAAAAACACTGAATTAGTAAATGTAAAACACTCTGTGTGGAGCATAATTCTCTTGATTTAATTGTTATCTCTAAACAGTTTTGGATCATAACAGGCTAAGTACATATCTAATTAAAGTGTTGTACAATGAGACTGAAACTAACTAGTATATTCTTCACAGTTATGTTGTTGCTTAGAAATTAGACTATTTTGTCTTGCATTCAAATTAATTTCAGTAACATAAGTGATATGTTAGGGATAAAATCAGGAGAATGTTTTGGTCAGATCAGGTTTTCTAAACAGTTGGTAATATTTCATTTGTTTGTTTTTTCCAAACAAGATAGCTGTGCCGATTTTAGGCATGACATCCATCTACTTAGAAGGGTGGTAATGGTTCCTTGCCAATTATTAACATGGTCTAAACCTTCTAATGTAAGCCATAGATTTTTTTAGAATATATTTTGTAACCATGTTTCTATATTCCAAGACCACTGTCCACTGTTTCAAAGTCAGTTCTCTTCTGCCTGAAATCAGCAGATACAGAAAGCAGTCAAGAAAACTGAAATAAGGTATATTTTGGTGACTTTTACTTTACCCTCTCTCAGTTTTATGTGTTCCTGAAGCTGTGGATTAAGAACCAGGTGACCTGGCCTGCTTGTTTCAAGCTTGAATTTTAACATGCATCTTCAAAAAAAATTTTTTTAAAGACCAACCTAAAAAGGAGAAGGGGGGGGAGAGTTTATAGAACATAACTCTTCTTACTTGAGCAGATATAATTGCTGATGATAAAATTCCTGTTCCTCTTTAATAACAGTGCAGTCTACTTCAGTGCAGTATACTCAGAATGGTTAACAACTGAGAAATAACTGAGAATTATAAAGTTCTGTTGAGGGCAGAGCCCACTGAGAGGGTGGTCGGGCACTGGAACAGGCTCCCCAGGGCAGTGGTTATATCAGCAAGCCTGCCAGAGTTCAAGAATTGTTTGGACAATGTTCTCAGACACATGGTCTGATTTTTGGGTGGTCCTCTGTGGAGCCAGGAGTTGGACTCGATGATCCTTGTGGGTTCCTTCCAGCTCAGAATGTCCTATGATTCTGTGATCCACCAAGTAAAAGCTACCTCAGTGTGGAACCCAGAGTTCGTGCAGATACAGGCAAAGAGAGGCCGCTGTTCCTCTCATTGTCTTTTTCCTCATACTCTGCAATCAATCAGTCTTATCTGGTAATCTATTCCAAAAAGAGCTTAACTACTTTGTTATACTAAAACCTGTCATAGATATTTTCCTTCCTTTTAGTCTGCTCTGCTGTATTCTGAAATGAATATGCATTATTTTAAATTCAGCAGTCCCAAGCAAAATATCTGCAACCTTGGATTTTCAAGTTCCTGCCTGAAACACAGGGAAGGCTTAAGTATTTTCCTTCCTCCAAAGCAGTTTTTTTTTTCATGGACCTAAACCATATATGTGTTTGGTTCTAGGGGAGCCGAAAGTTTGATAGCAACCACTCAACATTTTCTTTTTCTGACACACAGCATGGAAACTGTAAGGAAAAGAAGGACTCCAAATGTCTCTTGTTTTCTTTAAACCATCTCACAGCTTGAAAATAATGAAGAAACCTGTTAACTGTTAAAGTAACTTCTTATAATGGCTGAAGAGCTACACTTTTTTTTCCAAATATTTTGTGAATAGACAGCTTTAAGTAGTTTGCTGTTGCACTTCTCATATGGAAAGAAGAAGAAATTGTCACCTGCTAAGTAGAAATGTTGAGAGCCATGGAATAACTGCACAATGGCTAAGTGTTTTCTGTGTTTTTGTGGCAAGTTTTGTCTGGTTTACAGAGCTGGTATTTCTGTATTGTTTGCATATGGAAGAATGGGATAAAATGATATTTGGGCATTCCTTTTTTTTCTTATAACACATGCTGGCTGTGTTTCAGTGTTTCACTATACCAGTGTGTGATAGTTAACTACAGAAAGATAGATTTCAAAATAATTTAGAAATTTTGCCACAAAGTTTTCAGTTTGTGGGTGTTCTGATTACAGAAGAAGAACTCAAATGAGAAGAAATAACTACTGAAAAGGTATCAGAAAAAAAGGTTATGCAAATTTTGAGATGAAATCAGCTTAGCACACTTGCTATTTGAAGAAAAAGAGAAGACTTTCATTTGTAAAATATTACACTGTGATGCAGAAAACCAATTATATTATGCATGAAGTATGCACCTGTTACTAATTTCTGAGGCATCCTTCTGTGTGAAATAGAAAAACCCACAAATCTAGAATTGTCACCCATCATCCTGGGCTAGTATACTCCACTTGACAGTCAGGCTAATCATAATTTCATCAGTGTACATGAGTCTCTAGAAACTTTTTCTGAAATTAGAAAAAATATTTTTTATTTGTATCGTCATCTGTCTGTCCCCACACCCGCACCAAGATATGTGGCAGCAGTTCTAAGCAGTCTTACTAATAAGTATTACAACTGATGATATGCTGGGTACGAGCAGCTGTGTGAAAGTAGACTACATGATGGTTCTGTAACTTAAATTGATAAAGTGTTTTCACAATATGCACACACTGCATATTAGATGTAAATGAGTATGAAAGAAGTTGAGATAAACTTAACACTGATTTTTGGTCCTAAAATAATAATAAAATAATATTAATAAAATAAGAATAAAAATAATTTGTGGTGAGGAATTTATGAGCAAGAAGATTAGTGTTCACCTAATATCAGTAAGCATGCAAAATATGCTGTGTTTGGATCACCAGAGTGCAGTCCCATGTGAGGTAATTTAGCTGATCTCAGAAATATTTGAATACAACTTTCATTGCATTCCACTGATCAGCTCCTTTAAGATCTGTGTAGTGTTAGTAGCATAGTCTGATTTGGACACATGACATAGTTTCATGTTTATAACTAGTGGCAAATCTAGCTGATTTTTGATCATTTTAGGTTTAATGTAAAAGGATGTCCAAGAAATGAAAGGTCACTTCATTAACTTCCCATTTTTTTTCTTTTTTTTTTTTCCGTTACATCATATTTAAAAGATAAAAACAATTTGCTCAGTTTCCATTAACAAAAAGTGAGTAGAGAAGAAAAAGCAATTATTTGCAGAGTGTAAAATTCTTATGATAGTTTGGCAGACTTTAATTAAACCAATCTACCAGTGTGTGTTCATAAGACACTATGAAATAAGCTCTTATTTGTTAATACTTATTTGTTAATACACCATACTGCTCACTGATAAAGGACTACAAAAGTTGCGACTTATCTAGAAGCATGGAATTTGTAATTCTTTGAAAGAGAAGCCATACATACAAAAAAAAAACAAAAACCACCCTTTGTTTTGAACTTAATTTTAAGAAAGTGAACAGTTCACAGTTCAAATAGTTTTGTGCTGTCAGTATAACAATGGTATTTTGCAAATATGTAGCATAGTAACTACGGATCACTGCATTCTTTATACATTTAGCTCATCATTACGATGCTTCCATAACATAGTTTAAGAGAGTATTCAGGTGAAGGTATGGAGTAACTGAGAACTCACAAACCTTACAAGCCATGTCCTCGGAGGTACATGAAAGAAGGATTCAGGAAACCTAATGTCAGTTTTGGTCTAATGAACAACACTCATCTTTAAATACCGTCATTTTATGAGTCTGTGTTTTATATCCATGCTTTCTATGATCTGTTCAAACAGTGGATTCTGCCTATGCCTATGTAAAAGGTACAGCCTGTCCCATCTCTTCCAAACACTGGAATTTCTTTTCAAATCAGTGATAGATTGCTAGCAGTGCTTATCTTGGTCTTTTTTTTTTTTNTTTTTTTTTTTTTTTTTTTTTTTACTTTTTACTACAACATCCCCCTCCTTTTTCCTCTTCACCTTATATCTTTTTCTCTCACTTCTTTCCATAACATTTTCATTTATTTTTGGCCTCTCTGTGAGACTCTACCTTTGGAGCCCTACTGTGCCTTTGGCATAATTCTCTTTGCTGCCTGACAGCTGGAGTTTTATCCACCCAGGAAGGAGCAGCAGGTCTCCTGCTGCTCCAACAGAATTCCTGCTCCACTCAGCATTATTGCATTTATTCTCCTCTTGGGTCAATCTCTTGCTTTCCCCTGCTGAAGTAAGGGCAAGAGAAGGCCCTGAAGCCCTTTATAGCCCAAGGAGGGTCTGTATGGAACAGGGATTACTGGCCCAGTGTCTCCAAAAGGCTGAAGTGTGAAGCAGTCTGTGAAGTCTGTTGTGCCCATGAGACGAAAAGTAATACATCATATTGCAGAGTAAGCAATAAATGTATCAGCTTGCTATTTCTGCCACATCATAGCAGTCTCTTTTAAATATATCTGTAAAGCATTTAATTCCATGAATAATGCTTCTCTCAAATCTTTACTCTAGAAGTCTTCTTTCACCTTGCATGTTCAAATGAAGACCTTAGCAAGCAAAAAATTTAATTGACAGATACCAGTCCATGCAGATTATAAGTCAAGCAGTGATTTAAAAAGTCCCCTTTAAAATGAAAGAGCAGTTGCTAATGCCTTTAAAAATAAAATTGCATTTTATAATATATCTATTTGTCTTTTTCCTCAGCTTTTGTATATATTAGACACAGAAGTCTTACCAATCTTTATTGTCTTTCTGTCTTAGTGAGTCCTGTATAATGGCTGGAGAAGTTATAAGCAAGTGTAGTGGTGTCTGAAGTGACAAAGGATCACTAGCAGAGAACACGGTAATTTTGCCTTTAGGGAGATTAACACTGGGACTTGGAAAAGTACATTCCCTGTTCAATTGGTTTATTCTCTTCAGCATTGGCCTTTGGTAGTGGGTATAGACAATGATTTTAGTGCCACTGACAGGTAGGGGAAAAGTTGGTAATGGAAATGGAGATGGAAAAACTTCTCATAGATATGTCTTTGAGATATAACTCAAATGCATTCCCAGAGGCTCAGATGCACAGGTGTTAATTCTGTGTACAGACATGAGGTAGGAGAATGGTTTTTTTTTTGGTTTGGTTTTCCCATGGAATAAAATATGTAATCAGGAAAATCACAAGGCATGAGAAAAGGGGGAGAAGGGAAGAGTCAGATAATCAAAGAAAGGTACAATATGGGCATAATGGGCCAAGAAATATTGACTAAGATAGGCATTAGAGGGATGATTAAATTAAAATTTTATTTAGCTATATTAACAAAAAGATAGCAAGAAAAAAGAAGTTGGACAATTATTACATTTAGAGAGAAAAGATAATGTAGATATGATAAAAAATTAAATTAGTGTTTTGTCTTAGTTTTAAACAGAGCTGAAAATGTATTTTAGAGGCAAAAGCTGGAAGTCAGTCTGAGATAGAAACAAAACTTGGAGTCTCATATATGTAAGTCGAGGAACAGTTGAGTGTCATCAAATTCTGAGTGATATGGGAAAAATGCATTCCAGATCTTCTTGTAAATAAACTTGTTAGGGCAAAAATGGTGCTGTTTTGTTGGAGAATAGCAAGTACATTATTTATATTTAAGTAGTGGGGAAGATAAAGAAGAAGGGATGAAGGTCTAAAAGTATGACCTCTTTTTTTTTTTTTNAAACAGTAGAGCAGATTTTATATGAAAAAATCAAGTTGCTGTCATAAAGGAAAAAAGAAGATGGGCTAACATGGAAATTGAAAATGGCTTTACTGAAAGACGTTCATGCAAGCCAATCTGATACGCTTCCTTTGAAAAGATAACCAGTTTCCTAGATAAAGAAGATTTAGTAATCTCTTCTCTTTGGTCTTCAGCAAGTGGTTGATAGTTTGCCACCTGGAAAATTATTTTTTCTTCTAAAGAAGATGGGGATTACTAGAGGAATTATAAAATGTGTGAGAAATTCACTAAAATGAGATGATAATGGGTGTTGTTGCAAAGGTAAGCATTATAAAAAAAGGAAAAGTTACTCATTCAAGTCAACTATCAGTCTTAGGAATGATTTTGCTTTGTATTTTCACTTTGGTGCACAAAGTGCAAGTGTAGTAATGAAACATGATAATGAAAGAAATACAACCATCATGAGTTTGGGGGAGGATTAGACTAGATGAACAACTGGAAACAAGTTTTAGACTGTAGCAATTAAAATAAAAATAACTCAAAATACAATGGCAACAACAATACTATGACTCGTAAATTCAGTTAGGAAATCATCAGATGGGAGCAGCAGAAAAAGAGAATTTAATGAATTAGTCACAGTTATTATGAGCACCAGTGTGACATAGGCAAATTTGCTTCTTCAACGTAAGGCTGCATCAAGTTGTGTACTGCTGTGAGAGCATGTTCATGTCATTCGAGGTGTTCATGAGACTTCATTTGGAAGATTGTTATATTTTTTTGGTCAGACATATTCAGGAAGAATTAAGCTTAGACTTCGAGATTGAGAAAGAACTGTTTAATAACTATGGCATATAGAGTTAGCTGTGCAAGAGATGACTGAAAGGGCTTTGCTCATTCAGACTCAAGGCTCTGAGAGACGTGCTCTGGCAGGCTAAAATTGGGTGGCAGAAGTTGTTACTATCCTCAAGGCATAAATACCTGAGCCTCCTCTGAAGGAGTGTGTGAACCACTGCCTGGTATATTAAGGTAAACCAAAACTGGAATCATTTTAGTTTAATACACCCAGCTGAAGACTGCAGTAGCACATGAGCTCATTCATGGACGTATCGAGTAACCCTGCCCTGAAGGCTCTGAAGCCCATCAGAGGGGCAGAGCAGATGGATGGAGGTGGTAACTATTCCTGCCGTCTGGTTTTAAGTCACTGCTACATGAACCTCAGACAGAGCCTTAAGAAAATAACTGGTGAGAAGAGATTTAATTGCTCTTCATAAATATATTGGGAATAAATACTTGCAAAAAATATTGAAGAGCTATGCTAGTATAATTGCAATTAATATACCACAAATAGATTTAGGCTAGAAAATGGAAAAAAAGGTTTCAACCCTTCAACCCGGAGATATAAAGTGATGTAAAAATATCTTATTAGGTTTGAAGTGAGGTTTCATCAGTTTAGAAGAAGAATTGTAAATGTTTTTCCTTCTAGTATGTTCCTGTATTCCTAAGAAAAGGAGAAAAGAAAAGGAACAACAAAAAAATGTGTGCCAGGCTTTTCATGCTTCGGTTTCTTACCACTGGATTAAACTATTAGTAGCACTATCTACACTAAGATCAAGCTATGTTCTGTAAGCTGTTTAAAGAGCAGCCCAAACCTCTCAGTGTGAGGTTTGCAGCATCAGAGATATCTAAGAATATCAGTATTTGCTGTTCTGTTTTTCTGTAAGCTTTTTTTTTCTTGACATGGTAGTATTACTCAGTTTTCAAGAAAGTCCAAAGCATTGCTGGGTTAAGATTGTAAAAAATAACTTAAATATGTAACATTTTTATTATTGTAGTCCTTCTTGTAAGGTTGTATTAATGTATTTGTACAGTAGGCTAAGATGTCAGACTTTTAATAAATGTAATATGCGAACCGTATAGAAGTTTGCATTATTGTGACTTTTTAGGTAGATTAATCCTATGTTTAGGATTGCTAAACATCATTGCCTTCAAAAAACCATTAGCAAATTATATTTTTGAGCACTGTCTACTTGAAGTAAGTCAATGAACATATATTGAAAAGAGAACAATAATACCATTATACTGGACTGTAATGAAGAAAGTTCGCTGCTCCAGGAATTGCATAGCATTGTAGTAAATAGCATTAATAATGCAATACTTTTATTATTACAGTGTTTGTGCAGGAGTGATTGAGATAGTTAATAAATGGGAGATTTTATATTTTAATTTTCATTACTGCTGGTAGTAGGTATATGTTTATGATTGATTTACAATATTTGTTTTTTTTTTTTTTTAATTGTTTACTGATCAGTTAAGTATATGTGATTTTTTATTTTTATTTTATTTCTAAGCTATCAGTTTGTGGGGATGAATGAATTCTTTTCAGGGCAATGTCATGGACACCAGTCTTTCCATCTCTAACCACTGTCTGTGAGCCAGCAGGCCTCTTGTGCTTAACATGAAGAGTGGTTGATACATCAGGCCATATTACTGCAAAGTGTGACTGTGAACAGAACATAGGAAACAGTAATTAGTATCCTAGTGCTAGTAAGTGGTGGGATTCAAAGTGCTTTCCCAGGCCTGCTGTTAGCAGGACATCAATAAACCAGAAAGTTTGTAAAAACAGTGAACGATACATGTTTATTGTATCAACGTTATGCTTGTAGTGATGGGTTTAAATGATAATTAGTTTATTTTTCTGTTTTTGATATAAAGTAGAATATTTAGTTTTTATAGACTTAATTTACCTCTTGCCTAACATGCAAGGAATCAGCACTAGCTACAGTGATGTTGCAAAACTAGACCCAGCTGATGTGGAGTAGGTAAGAATGTGGCCAATTGTATTTAAGTAGGGTTAAGAGAGAACACAATCATGTTAAACTGTGTACTATATCTAGGTGTCTTACCCTTTTAAGTTGATTTCTTTAACTTTTCTTTTAAAACTTTCATCATCAGGAGTATTAATAGATTTTCTTATATGAAATTAGGGTATATCTATTAGAGAAATTCTAACGACTAAAAACTATACATCTCTTTGTGATCTTATGTTTGCCTCATCTCAAACAGATGCATTCCTCATTCATTTCTTATTCAGAGAAAAACTTTTCATCTGTTTGTTTGTATCGTTCGTTGAGTATCTTTTTACCCTGTATATGGCCTTTAATGACTGTACAAATGGTAAAGCAAATAAAGATTTTTATTATTATTTACTGATTAATTTTATTTTGTGTAAGAGTATGAGAGTATGAGTTTCAGCCCAAATTTTAGTATTCCTCATCTAACATGTATTTTCAAAGGAAATATACTAAATATATTTCCTGTAGTTCCCCATATCCTATTTTGCTTTCTGTCAAAAACTGAAAATGAAGCTGTGTGTGTAAAAGAAGTTTAAAAATAGGTTAGAAACATCTTGTGAAATGTAACAGTAAATCTATCAAGATATATTTTTATCTGGTATTTGCTGTAGTGGGCAAAACAGAGCATGTTGTGTCTTTCAGCTTCATTTAAGACACATTGAATGTTGCAGAAACTTGTCTCACGTTTTTAGTAATGCACACACATTGATCAGATCAATATATAATATGTACTGCAATCATAACGTATTTGCAGACTCATTCAATGCTAAGTGAACAACATGAGTGACAAAAAAATTTTATGACAAAAGTTGCTTGCAGAAGTTAATCGTTCTGAGTTTGTAGCAGTATGTTATGGCTGTAAAGCATACGTTATACTCTATACTCTGTTAAAGTGCGACCTCCCACTTGTTTGATGAAAAATAGTTAGAAGTAATAGCAAATACGTATCACTAATACTGAAAGTTCCAAATGGAAATGAATATGCAAGTCAAGGAAAAAGAAGAAACAGATATAAACACCCGTGAATAAATTTGGGTTGGTTATTAGAGTAATTCTCAAATACTGTAGCAATGTATTTCTGGAACAGATTTCCCATTGAAATATTCATGCAAGAAAATTGTAAATTAATAAATAATTAGAAAAAACATTTTCTAATTTTTCTATCAATTATTAGAATATCAGGATGTGTTAGTCTATCTATGGATGCGTCTACATCAATGATATGGAGCACAACAAGGGTTTTTTATAGCTGTGAATTTGCCTTGAGTCTATCTTTGGAGTCCTGCTGTACATGTTTTAGTGTGCCGCTAATCCTTTTGAAGCAGCTTCCTCCCAGCGTTGTTGTCAGGGTGTCAGCTGGTGGGTAGCACTTGCAGTGCAGAAGCTAGGTCCTCCGTCAGTTTGCTCTCTGTGCCTGCATAGTGTATACCTAGGATTGGCAAGTGGTACAAACTTAATTGCTGGTAAAGATGCAATTTAAAGACACACAGCAAATCCCACTCTCATCCTTCTTTTTTTATACCATATCAGGAGGTAATATAGGCACACCCACTGAGATCCCCATGATCATTTGAATTTGTGAAGACATACTGTATTACAGTATTGATGAATTCTGGGATTCGATGAGATTCGATAGTCATCATCTTCATGGAAGAAAGTTTGCTTGGGATGTAACTTGGAAGAAAATATGGTACCTATATGAAAGGTTCCTCCTCACTCCAGACCTTCCATAGGAAAGCTTTTCATATTGCTAGACATTGCAGTGATGACAAGCCCCCTGGGACTGTAGTCCTCCTTTATTAATAAGGAATACTTATTCTAAGTATTGTTTCAATATTACCACCTAAAGAGTTTCAGCATTGAAAGTAAATCAGCTGCAATTTTCAAAGAAAGAATGAACATGTTAAAAGGACTCTACAACTGGAAAAAATAAGTATCAATGGAATTTGAGCCATTTCCAGAGGAATCTGTGTCCATCATAAGTAATAGTAATAAAGTATATGTAAAATAAGTAAGTAATAAAATATGGTTTAATGGTGGACTTCGCAGTGTTGGGTTATAGTTTGGACTGGATGATCTTAGAGGCCTTTTCCAACCTAAATGATTGTGTGTGTGTGTGTATGCATGTGATTTTTTGATTAAAAAAAAAAAAAAAAAAGATTAATCTCTTGGTCTAGTATGTGTCAGGTAATTGTTTTTACTTTTCTGACTTTTCTCTTGCATTGATTTATGATTTGATTGGTTAATTGTAAAATAGCATGAATATCTCTCCTAGAAGAGAGCTCTGATTATAGAAGAAAATGTTACATTTATGAACATTTTCAACCTCGGAAATATCTTATGAATGCTCCCAATGCTCACTATTGTGTTTTCATCTTGGAGGAAGATATTTAAAATGTTTGTTAATAGATCTCTTGTTCATTACATACTGGACAAGTCTACCATTCCAGTGAATTTATTCTCCTTAAAGTTAGCTAAATTTATTTCTTCATATGAATTTGAATAACTGTTCAGGTTAGCAAGTTTGAAGTACTCAATGTACTTAAAGGACAGATACATAGATCGATCAATTGATAGGTAGATAGATGCATTACCTACATTTCTATAAAACTTTTATGGCCTTTCTATCATTTTTGCTGTTTAGGCAAGCTAAGATATCTTAGAGAGATGAAGAGATTTGCATATAATTGGATTGATGATGATGAAGAATTTTACTGAGGCGTAAATATATTCCTTCTGCAACCAAAGCAGAATGTTTTGCTTACTTGTCCCAGATGGCTTTCTGTAAGAAGATCATATTTAGACTGAGGAACAGACGTTACTTATTTGAGGACATTTGGGAGTCTTTTATGGATTATGTTCACAGAGCAAAAGCTGCTTTGTAGAGATCCTTGACATTGCTTTTCTACACTTGTGTAAATTCGTTTTAACTTTGTGTGTGTAATGGATTAGAAGAAGTGATTCATTAAAATGTTTGAAAATAAGGAACTAGTAGTGAGTGATGTGAAGTAAATATAAATTAATAATATAAAAATACTGGAAAAGCTGAAAAGACTGGTGAATGCAAATGAAATGTGTTATGTAACTAACACATATCAGGTTAGTTTGGTTAGTGTTTTTTTTGTGTAGATGACTTGTCTCTGAGTGATATTTTAAGAGCTGTTGTAGAAGAATATATTGGACAGAAACCTCCCTGTTTATCATTAGATGTGCATTTTATGTTTCATTTCCTTGATAAACTTATTGATCACAGTAGTTCAAAGAAAATGTGTATTTCCTTGGGTCTCCATTTTCTTTATGTCCACCTTGTAGCATAATAGTTGATGTCTGGCATTTTGACTAATTTACATTTTCACAGAGTTGTAATTATATATTGTATACTGCCCTGTAAATCTTGCTCCCTCACTTGTTTTTTTTTTGTGGGTTGGGGGGAGAGTGGAGTGAGGGGTGGGGAAGAAGATACGTTGCCTATTTGTTTTCTTATAAAATTCCTGTTCTTTCTTTCAACTACCTAATATTGTTAGTGACTTACTGCATTATTTATCCCATCACTTCATGTAGAAGAGTTATGTTTGTCACTGATACCTGAAACATTTATATTGTTTTACTCAGTTCACAGTAACTAGAAGGAAGAAAGGAAGAAAGAATACATATTTACTCAATATTTTTTAAATATTTTCTTTATTCTGTGATCTAAAACCATCCTGTTCCTGGACATAGTTCAGTTAATTCCTTTATTTTTGTTAAACAATATGTAATACTATTCTAATTGTTTCCACTGCTGAACGGTTATTTTATGGAATATATATACATTGGACCTAAGGGAGAGAAGAAGAATCTTTTTGCTCACTCATAAGATCCATGATAGAGGATTACGTTAGCTAAACCCTACTCACATCCTGGTAAGCAGACATATATTTTTGTATTTTTTGTAGGTGGATACAGTGCAGACTACGCAGCACCCTGGCCACATTGAGGAATCATGTAAAATGAATGTATGTGCTCGTAAGTGAATTACTTATGAAATGAAACTCCAACACTAAGGAATGTTGGATCACATAATACATGAACTCTCTTTATTCTCATATTAAGAAATCGATTCCCAGGGGGCAGGGTTACTGCAAAATTAAGTGGACCTTGAAAGCAAAACTATTTAATAAATAAATAAATAAATAAACAAACACATAACAAATCATAAAAAACAACAACAGCAACAACAACAACAACAAAATACCAAAACTGAAAACAAGAGATTCAGATTACATTTTGGACTCGTTTGGAAAGACATTAAGCAGAGTCAGGAATCCAAACCAGAGATACAAATGGTATGTGACAAAGGTTTGGTAAGCAGAAATGATCATAAGTGGAGGAACAGGATCAAATATCATCTAATTTAGGAGTTGTACTGGGTCTGGCCGGGATAGAGTTAACTTTCCCTGCAGCAGCCCTTGTAGCTAGAACAGCGCTGGTATCACACCAGTGTTTGGCTACTGCCGAGCAGTGCTGGCACAGCACCAGGACTCTCTCCAGACCCCCCAAAGCCAGTAGGNGGGCTCTCGTTGCGAAGACGTCTGTCCTTCTGATCAACCACTGTGGGTACTGAGGCTCTGCGTCCCAGGACGTGGCCGGGCATCGCTCGTTGGTGGGAGAATCACTTGTTTTCTCTTTTTTCTCTGTGTTTGCGCACAGGCTTTGCTTGTACATATATATATATATATATATATATATATATATTTGTTGTATTTTTTCTTCCTCTTCTCTAATTAAACTATCCTTATCTCAACCTGTGAGTTTTTTTTCTCCCCCTCTTCCTTTGAGGCGGGGGAGTGAGAGAGCGGTTGTGGTGGAGTTCAGCTGCCCAGCAGGGTAAAACCACCACAGGAGTATGAATAGGATGAAAAAAATCACCATTTTCTGCTTTGTTCCATCTTTGAAAGGACTGAAATTTGATTAGATGATTGTTTCAATTAGTAAGTGGGAGATGAATGTGAACAAGATTGAATTTTCAGTATTTGAATCAAAGAAGTATTTGTGGGTTGCTGAAAAAAAATTAACAACCCTGATGATGTGCTAGGTAAACAAAGAAAATATTTTATACCTCGGAACTGGATTTCTGGAAAACCAGATAAAGTTTTATCATTTAAAGACGTTGTACTACTTGGGGACAGAGTGAGGGAGAGAAATTAGGGAGAGAGTTCTTGGCTCCTTCAGATTTTGATGAAAATACAGCTCTATAAGGAAATTGAGGTAGTTGCAGAGAAGAAACCAAATCATGCTAAGCGACTCTACTAGCGAATAGGGTAATCACCAGTCACCTGCATATACATATGCATACTGTTTGGTTGTTAAACACAAGTTAATTCTCTTGGCTAGAGAACTCTAGACTAGAATAATTGTGCCAAGGATTGTACAGTTGCCAATATCAAAACCACATGTAGGGAAAACCTCTTCAGCTCTGCAGTCACTATTAAGCTATTTTTATCATATTAAGAAAAAGGCTATGGCCCCAACTCCAATTTAATATATACATATGTTAATTTTTATATTTATTTTATATATATATATTTGGATATTACACTATATATTATGTCAGCTTATGATTTAGAGAAAGGCTGAATATTTTCTCCAAAATACTTGCTGCATTCATATCATTCTTCATCATAAGTAACAACAAAAGAGAATATTTTAAGTACTAACCATTTTTCAGCAAGTTTTTTTCTTATGAATAAAG
This sequence comes from Anseranas semipalmata, assembly GCA_013399115.1. NCBI lineage: Eukaryota > Metazoa > Chordata > Aves > Anseriformes > Anseranatidae > Anseranas > Anseranas semipalmata. The sequence goes on from VXAA01002094.1 coordinate 24,014, forward strand.
CTTAACTTTAGCCATTCAAATTTCTGGTATGTATAAAGCTGGTATAAATGTGTGAGGAAACTATATTATATTTGTAACTAAAGTGTATTACCACTTGCCTTTGTGGCAAAAATATGGCTTTTCAACTGTACGAACAGCAATGTTGGAAAAACACTTTTTCTCTCCTGCTTGTTATGCATTTATGTCTGAATTAGCTCACCCTTTGTGTTTATCCCTTCAAAACTGGTAGTCTGCTACTTCTTCTTTCCACTTGTGGTAATTAGTTCCAAGAATTTATGATACAGTAGAGGCTTTGACCTCTTTATTGTACTGAGATATATTATCAAAATTCTAAGTCTGCTACTGCTACTATATTGATTTTGTTTTCTGTGATCAAAATCAATGAGCAAAATTAAAATAAAAAAAATCAATTATTTTTGAATTCATTCAGTTTTTCTGTATGTACTTTGTTTATTTAACCTTCATTGCTAGTCTGGAACTCATTGATATGAAAACACATTGAGACCTTTAGTAATTCTGCATAAAAAGAGACCCATGGACATTAATAAAATGCAAAGAGAAAAGAAATGAAAATTGAAACATACAGGAATGAGAAGGAAAAAGATATAAGACAAAATTAAGAAAAGCATCATTCTCAGTTGGGATGCATTGTTTAGGAATATCAAAGAATCTATAAAAATTAGCACCAACAGCTTTGTCCAAAAGGTCAGCCTACAGATTGTTTCCTTTGCGTTGTCTAGCCCTTTCCTTTATTTCAGTAGACCATATTTCATGAGTTCACAGCAGTTGTAAAGGTCATCTAAAGATGAAAAAAAAAAAGGCAAAATATTTAATCTGTCACATTTCACAGAAATAAATGTATTAACTATGCAAATATATTTGTGAAATATTAGCCTTTTAATGAATATGGACATTACATTAGTACAGAAAAAACAAGTTTAAGCTGGATAGTGTAAAGAAAAATGTTAAGGATCTCTGGTCAGATTCTTATCTCAGATACAGCAACTCTGTATTTCAATAAAATTATTCTGCAACCAGGAGTGAAATCAAAATTGTGTGTTCTGCGTTCATTGCAATTTCATTCTTCTATGTTTAATTTTCTGGTCAAAGCAATTACCAGAAGAAGATCCTTGAACAATATTGTGCACTACTGTAATTTTCAGATTTCACAGAGTTTAGCAGCCAAGCAATTTGTATGGAGTAAGAGCACTTTTATATTGCCTCCTGCTACAACACCAATGGGGAAAGGTCAGCAAAACAGTGGGAGACCAAATGAAGGATTTTTTCTTCTGTGGCATCAACTTGCAAGACACTGGGAGTTTAAAAATTAGAAGTAGTGATATAGCTTTTTTCATCTATTTCTTTCCTCTGGCTGCTTCATTGTTGGGCAGTGTCTTTTTTCTGTCAGAATGAGGGAGCAAAAGTTTTTTTGTGACAAGTGGCATTCTGCTTTCTGTTTGCCATTGTCCCGCATGGATGAGGAAGAAAACCACATCCATGTGTGTCTCATTTTCCTACCTTGCCTTACCCGTAAGAACAGGTCAGATAAATCCATTGAGACTGCATATATGAGTATGTGCAACTTTTCTGTTAGCATCAGTTTACCTTCATGTTTGTTTTATACAGGACAATTAAAGAACAAGAAATGTCAGTAGCAAACTTAGGACAGTTGTGATATGCAATTGTTTGAGCTATTTAAAATGAAAATTAGCTAAATTATTGGTAGGAATGATATAGGAATGTCAGTCAATGGGAAATTGAGCTATGTGGCATAGCTTTTCTGTTCCTAATGGCTGTACTTCTCAGGACTGTGTGCTGTCACAGGTTGTAAAGGCACTCTCACCGATGCCAATGGCAAATCTAAATGTAGCTGGAGAATTAGGTACGATCTCCTCAGCAGTACTCAACTTGCTAACCTATCCATCAAACCTAAAGTAAATGATTAAACTAAGCAAACTTCTGGCACCTAGACTACTTTTTAGTCTAAGATTGAGCAATATAATTTAATTTAAATACATTGTTTTTGTAAAGGTTTATTAAACAGCTTAAAATCTTCTCTTGAGATTTCTCAGACTTATTAAAAACCTCTGTCCCTGCTCTTCCTGCAAGCTTCATTTAGGCACAGAGGCATGGATTTAACCACTCACCATTTAAAAAAATTCTCTTGTGATAATCCATACTTTAGCCCAGTACTCATTTTACTGTTTGAGGGTCATTAGGTTGACTGAATTTTGCTGAGCTAGTAAAAGATATCTTTTTATTCTCAAATGCAGTAGCCACATTTAAATTTCTAATGTATACTTATTATGCATACTTTCAAAATCAAGATTATCTCCCTCTGCATTGGGGCAAAAAAAATAATCTATTGTGCTTGCAGACATTCTGTTTGACTTTTGACATTACATTTAGGGCACACTTTAATTATGTGAAAAACCATTCCAGCTTCTATACTGTTCTCAATATTTTACAAGAATCTACATTAAGAGTGTAATATGTGATGAATGCCACAACCCTTTCTAACACTATTGAACGTGCCTACACAGTTCCATTGTTTAAAATTAAGCTATTTGTTTTAGTTAGAGTGTGTCTGAAAATATCAAGAAACCACAATCAAATTACTATTCTTCATCATACCCCGTTGAATTATTTCAGTAGTGAGTTTTCCTTTGATCTGTAGTTCCTAGAAGTGGCAGCAGAGCTATCTATCACAGGAAAGGAGTTTGTCGCCCTTTCTGAGAGAGTTATGATGCTAATGGAGGGGGGAGGGGGGAGGGAAGTTCATCAGGTCCCCTGGCATTTACAACAGAACCTTTGGCAGTCTGCAGTGGTGGAATTCAAGGAAGGCATTAATGTTTTCAAATCTAGTTCAAAATTAATTTTCTTCCCAATCAGATTACTTTTCATATTTAAACAGCCTCAGTTTAGCCCAGTAACACCATTTTGAATAGCAAGTGCCAACATAGCTGGTTTACAAAAGATTTCTATTATTTATAATTTATACATATTAATACTGTATTTATGTATATATTATCTTTAAGAAAGCTTGTATTGGAAGCGTGATGGAGAAAAATGTTCTGAAGGATTTCAGTAAACCTAATTACGCTCTGTAGCCTATCAGGCTTTATCAGGCTTAATATCAGGCTTTATCAGGCTTAATTATCTGTTTGTGTTGCATTTTGCAGAGTTCTTATTCAGAAAGTAACAGGCCTTTAAATTAGTTTTTGACACAGAATAACCTTTCTTTAAACTGTGAAACTGTGCACAGCCAATTTTTTTCTGGAAAAAGAATCATGTCTTGAATATTGTTCAGAGCAATTTTGTTTTAGCAAATACAAGCAAAAGGGTGTTATATAGACGAGTAACCCCAGAAGAGTATGTGGGTATAGTTCTACATCATAAATGTCCATCTGCTTTTCCTTTTTCCTTCTAGAAGAATGACAATTTGCTTCTGTTATTCACCCCTGTATTGTGAGGTACTCCCTACAGGGAATAAAGCTAACTCTAACCTGACTTGCCCCAGTCTCAGCTTCCACTTCTAAGTAAGTTAGCACATAACCGGGTTTACACATGCATAAATTTTAATAAGCGGATATGATTATTATAAAGGTTGGTGTCTCCTCTAAGCTAGCTCTATTGGTTCAAAATTGAAAGTTTTCATTGTGAGAAATAGGTGTCTCTGGAAGCCTGTTCATGTCAGCTCGAGTTGGTTTTGTAACATTTAAATACTAAAAAAAAAGGGATGAAACCCTTTCTGGAGTCTCTCCCTGAGACTACACAAAGACCTTTGATCTCAGAGGATCTTTAAATGAGTTTCAATTCAAAACATTTCTGCATTTAAGTGTAATGTCTGCTAACACTGAACGTGTTTAATTAGAAATGTCTCATCTCACTTTGCTTTAGCATACATCTAATGATAGAGGATAGTTCATACATTTGACTTTACTAAACTCACAATGCCATTTTTATGGAGGTGGAGGGAGCTAGGCTTGTATTAGCTGTTGCAGGGCTAGAAACACGGAGATTTGGTCTCCATTACTAGGTCTGCCACTAATATCCACCTCTTTGGGGTTACACCTATGGAAACAGAATACTTTTTCATTATCTCAATAGAGAAAATAGTTTGATCCTTTTTTGTTTTGTGAACTGTTTATAAGGTATGGTGATGAAATCACCGTAAACATTGTGTTAGGCCATAGGTTGGACTAGGTGATCTTGAAGGTCTCTTCCAACCTAAAGGATTCTGTGTGATTCTGTGTGAAATCTATAGATATTTCTATAAAGAGTGGTATGATATTGTAGAAATACTTTTAATGCCCTCTGTTTCATTGCAGTTGGGAGAACTGGTTTTCAGAGCAAATCCTTTTTTGCTTAATATCTATAAACTGCCTCCTGGCCAAATTGTTTGAAACAGATACTAATTTTCATCATTATGCATATGGGACAGTTCTGTATATATACATTTCGGTGTGCTTTCACCAAAGAATGGTTTAGATTTAACCATGCTACATTTAAGAAAAAATATTTTATATGTTACCTCTTTTCTAGAATATCATATTAGGGAAGCAACTGAAACTCACTGTTTTATGTTTGTTTCAAATATAGATAGCATATATATTTTTATTTGAGTATTTCATGACTGAGAATTGGGAATCTATTGACGTTGTTGTCATTGGGTAAAGACTTTCCACAAACTGGAAAAAAGGTATATAATGGAAGTATCTAATAGTATTGTGCAACCATTGATTATATACTCAGTACTAGCAATGACACAGATATATAACACAGATACATGAACCCTTTGTGCCCCATGTTGGGCAGCAAAAGGACTGTTGTGGTTTAACTCGGCAGGCAGCTAAGCACCACACAGCTGATTGCTCACTCCCCCTCAGTGGGATGGTGGAGAGCATTGAAAAAAGGTGAAAGTGCATGGGTTGTGATAAGGACATTTAAGTAAGAAAAGGAAGAAAACAAGAAGAAAAAAGAAGAAAAAAAAAAGCAAGTGATGCACACGCAATTGCTCATAACCTGCCGACCGATGCCCAGCCAGATCCTGAGCTATGGCAGTCCCTGAGCTATGCAGTCCCCACCCCAGCCAACCCCCCCAGTTTTATTGCTCAGCATGACATCATATGGTGAGGAATATCTCTTTGGTCAGCCTGGGCCAGCTGTCCTGGCTGTGTCCTCTCCCAGCTCCTTGCGCACCCCCAGCCTCCTCGCTGGCAGGGCAGCATGAGAAGCACCGGAGCGAGCTGCCGGCCTAAGCCTGCCGGCCCCGCCGACGGGAGCGACAGAACGGGCTCAGCTGGTGACTTTGCTTTCACTTGATCACCCACTTTGCTTTTTGTCTCTTATTAAGCTGAAAAGTCCTTGGCTCTGTGTAAGCACTGCTCTGCAACAACTAAAACATCCGTGTGTTATCAGCATTATTTTCCTCCTAAATTCAAATCACAGTACCATACCAGACACTATGAAGAAAATTAACTCTATCCCAGCTGACACCTGGACAATACGCTTTGTCCTCAGGAGCCTGTGTTATAAGAAAGAAACTAGATAAGCTGTGAGAGATATGGTGTTTTTCCTGGTTCGCCTTCATCCTGCCTCCATGCCTCATTTTGAAATGTTTCCTGTGGAGGGCATTAGAAAGTTGTGAATTAAAGCTGCAGGGAGTCTGAAAGAAGCAGCCATAGACAGTGTTGTGGAATAAAAAGTGTATATTTCCCGGTGCAATTAGTCAGGTGTTTCCTATGCAGAATGAAGAGTTTGTAGAGAGGACAGTTAAAGGAGAATGCAAATGGTACGGTTGCATGTGTCTGTAAAATTGATGTCACGTTGTGACGTCATGCTGTGCTCACCTTGTGTTTCAGATGCTTAAAAGTATGTGAAGTTGGTCTGAGCATCTTGCAATGATAAGGAGTTGATAATTGCTGGTTACCTGTTGAGTTCAATTTGTTGTCTTTCAGAGGTGATCCATTTGGATATTTTTATGAACCTGAGCATAGCTCTTGAGCAAAGCTTGTGCCTGGATTATGTGCAGACATCAGAGCATTCCCAAAGAACTTGGAGCAGGCTCTAGTTTTCCTTTATTTTTCAAATGTTGAAGATGTCAGTTTTTGGCCTTAATATGAATAAAAAATGGTGAAAACATTGGTCCAATACTAATAAGTTGTATTTAAAATTTTAATCTCCCACTTAAAAAGTAGATTTAGTTTCTAAATATAGCATTAGATTTTAAATATAAAACAATTTCATTTTGTATTGTGTTGTGGAGCACTTCCATGCAGTCTTCTGCACTTTGCTTTGAATCATTCTCACTGAAATTAGAACTGTCAGTGAGCAGCACCACACAGATTTTGATTTCACTCAAAAAATTATTTCTAGTAGAATGACTCTTGACAAATGTATACTGTTTTTATACATGTTGTTAGTGTGATTTTTATATTTTTTCGTAGTGCCTATGACTGAGTTTGTGGCTTATTTACATCCACTCAGGTGAAAAAACAGCTTTCCAAAAATAGGGTTTACAACTACTGGAGGTCAGACAGTAATGTCAGGACCTCTGCTTTATAGAATTCGTTACTGTAAGTGATGCAAGAAGATGATACATTAGCAAGGCTTAAAAGAAGATGGAAGATTTTTGAAATGACATTTAGTCTATTAACTTCCTAGAATTCCCTCGATATCTGCTTTTTAAGATTTCTATATATATATATAGTACATGCATACAGTAGGACTTATTTCTGTCCTATTGCCTATCTCAGTAAAGATTGCATTTATGGCATGAGCTAGCTTCATTTCAAATGAATAACCAATAAAATACAGTTTACTACATAGAGTTGGGAAGTGGAAATCAGATCTTGCACTGTATTCTTTCTGGTGACACTGACCTGTTTTTGTGGGGTGAAAGAAGTCAACTTAGCTTTCCTGTGCTGTGACTGTCTGGTGTATTAAATGGCTATAAAACATCTTTTGTCACAGGGTATGATGAGTATTGCTTAAATCATCATTTGTGACTTACAATTGGAGTTTGCTGATTGATGCCCTGATATTAAAAAGTTTTGAGAAGTTTTCCATCTACACATGTGCAGTTCTTTTGTATGTTAAAATTAAAAAAAATAAAATCTTAAGCTCTGTCATAATAATTTCTGGTTTGCCACTTGCAAAATTCTGATTTTTTTCCATTGGTATCATTTTAAAAGGGCAGAGAATTGTCCTAAAACTGTAACCATTTAATTTTTGTCTAACTTATTAGAAATGTAAAAGTATTAGAAGTAAAACTTTCCTCTTATAATGCTCTCGGTACTGACTTGGCTGAGTCTGATATTCTGGCCATGCTGAACTGCACTGAAACAATTACAATAGCAATTACAGTGCATGTAGGAATAGGGTTGAATTTTCAGAAATACTTGCTGTAACTTACTCCAGTGATTAACTCTTTCAAAATGATGACCCTTAAGTGTCAGCACTCAACAGATGTACAGATGGTTATCCACATCTTGCAATAACCAGTGTGAATTCAGCCAGGCAGCAGGTGGGAAGGTTCTGGGAAGCTGTGTCGTCTCTCTAGCTTCTGCATCAGTCTCTCAGGGCCTGTACAGCTGCAGTGGCTGCTTCCCTACATGCCATAACCAGGAAAGAAAAGGCAATTGGAATGCTAGTCCCCAGGCGTGGATATCAGTGGCTGGCACCTGATACTGAATTCCTAACTCACTGTGTGTATTTCATGTTTTCTGCACATTAACAGACCTATTCTTTGTGCACATATCAAACACCTCAGTGTATACATCCAAATTTTCATTACACCTCTTTGCAAAACTGCGTTTATTTTAGGATAGAATACAAGTACTACATTTTCTTTTTTTTTGCTTACAGGAAGCTATACTGAATAATGACACCCAAAGAAGTATTGCTATATTAAAAAAGAGAAGATCAATTTATCACTCGATCTTTTGATACTCAATTTTAAAATCCATTGAAATTCCATTGAAGAGATTTGTAATTTGTATAGCTGGGATGGCTGCCAATCATGCTTCCCTCATCTATTATCTCATTCAAATTAATGCTGGTAAGCTTGAAATATCATAAGTAGCTTTAGCCTCTCTGTAATCTACTTTTAATAGGAGGAATGAAATACAGTCCATATGGTAACCTGGATGATCTGTCTTGAATTATTTCTGGGATAAGGTCAAATACATACTGGAGTTTTGGTTACATATCCAATCTCAAATTATTTTATTAAAAAAATAAAATCTCCTTTAAATACTCTTTGTCTAAGGCCATCTGTTGATTTCATAAATCCTATAGATAGCGTCAGTTCTTGCGCTGGATAAACCTCTTCTACAGTAGCCTACCATGGAGGTTAAAATATCAAAAGTGGCAGCCAGAAGATGGACTTGGAGTGCTGCGTGCTGGAGGGAAAGGGTGAATGACATACAACTTTTTCTAAGACCCACTTCTGACTCAAGAAAGTAAAAGAAAAAAAATGTCTCAGTGGTTTCAGTGGGTTTCGGATCAGGTCTCGGTGTGGTAAACTGACAAATTGTCAGGTGCTGAGTATGACTAGAAGTGAATAAACAGCGTACAATTCCTTATTAAAGTTTTTTTGCTTTATGTAATGGTATCAACCTATAATAGGATAATAGCACATATGCTGTATTATTATTAATTGATATGCTGCTACTAATTAAGAGAGTAGGTAACTTCACAGAGAGAAAAAAAGTGATTTTTATTTTTTTTGCAGACTATTCATTTAAATCTCTAGGGCTCTCGAACTGGTGTTTGAAACAATAGTTTCATGTTCCTGTTTCTGAACTAGTCATTTAGAAGAATGCACATTAGAGTAACCGTAATTTTGACTCCCCTTTATAATTACTGATCCAGTTCTGTATTACACTGTCAAGAGACTGCTGTAGCTGCTTAAAAAGAAACCTGGCTTTAACAATGAAAAAGCAGCACATCATTCGTTAAAGCTAACAGCAAGCATGCAAATCTGAAAATACTTTATCAGCAGGGTTGGGGGGGGAGGGGACAGCTTATAAAACAGGGGGTTCCAATCAAGCTATGTGCAGTCTGCAGTGATGTAAAGAAGGACTTCTTTGATTGTCAGAAGGTGCTGTGTGTTATTAGGTTGACTGCACATTTCAACGGTAATATGAAGTGTTGTGAAAACATTGAGCCTCAGTATATATAAAACTTATTCATTTATTTTGTTCTTTGTAGACTGCAGGCAGTTGAACATACAAGAAGACATTATATTTACTTAAACTGTTTCATTAAAGTTGGTGGATTTCCCAAAAATATCTCTACCTGTCACTAAGAGCTGTTGATGTGACTATTTTTTATTATGGTATAACAATAACATCACTTTTCTTAGAGTAATATGAGAGATTTGGATAGCATAATGGACTTCCAAGGCCTTTCAGAATCACCTTTTTTTTTTTCTTTTTTTTTTCTGATTTTGTATTAAATAAGTACCAGCCTGTATTTGTGGGATAATATATGCATACCATTTGGAACATACTTAGTGACATTATGTAATTCACAGATGTTTTATTATTCATAGTACTGTGCATTCATAGCCCTCTGTAGTCACTGTTGTACAAAATCTCATGAGGGAGATTCTGTGTGTCTTTTGCTGGCCTTTTAGACTTGTCAAACTCCAATTCAGTCAATTCAAATGACAAACAGGGGGTCATGGTGCCCTTCTCTGATTATTTTGTTACATGACTGATGGAGTGGAAAAGAAGAAAATATTGATTTCTCTTGATTTGTATATGTATATTTCCTGTTTTAGAAATACAAGGGAGGACTTAACAAAAATAAGATATTATTTCTTCACTGTATTTGAATTGTGCTGTCATTTATCCCTCTGAGAGGGGATAAATTATGGTTGAAGTATTAGATAAGGATTTTATACACACTTTTCACAGGCAGAAATGAAATCCCACTCTTATAAATAGAGGTGCACCAAAACAAAATGAGAAAGCTCTTCTGTTCTTGTTGCTGCTGTTGTTGTTGTTTTAAATCATATTAGAAATGCTTTCTCCAGCTGGTTTACCAATTCACTCTCCTTGATTTCATCATCTGATCAGCACCAGACCACTAGCTGATGAAAGAAAGTCGGTGTTACTGATTACAGTGGCATTCATCATTTTCTATTAATATAAAAAACACGGTATCTTAGTGCTGTAGTTCTACTGAGGAAATTATAAATCATGGGAATGAAATGATGTCTGCGAATCCTCACTGGAATCAGAATTTTAATTCCGAATTTTATTACCAATTTTTCCTGTTTAAAACCTCTGTTCTTTTTACTTTGTTTTCTTATTAGTCATCCCTTTTCTCTGTGACTATTTCATTCTTCATCCCACATTTCTGAACCAGTTTCTTATCTCCATCCCAGTTTGGTTGGACTTTTTGGACTGTGCAGCTATAAACTTGCTGATGTCTGTTTTATTTCTATCACCATATTTATCATTAATTTTTTTCATGTTATCTTGCCATTTTAATTATTGTCATGAAATACAGTAATTTGCTTGGTAAATAGCTGACTCACACTGGAACATTCAGTGCATAGCTTTAGCTTGTGGATTTCTATACACACTGGCAAGTTCTTGAGATAACAGTTTTTTGTTTTGCTATTTCTGCATGGGGAAGTTTTCTTCCCTGGGAATGTTTGTGGTGAAAATTTCATCTCCCTCCATTTTGAAATATGCTGGCTGAAGCTCTGTACAGGTGTGTCATCTCAGACCACCTGTCTTTGTGGAAAAGAAAGGAGAAGTACCATGTGGGGGTTTTGGTTGACAGCAAGTTGAATATGAGCCAGCAGTGTGTCCTGGCAGCCAGGAGGGCCAACCGTATCCTGGGGTGCATCAGGTACGGCATTGCTAGCCGGTCGAGGGAAGTGATTGTCCTGCTCTACTCTGCGCTGGTGCGGCCTCACCTTGAGCACTGTGTGCAGTTCTGGGCACCACAGTACAAAAAGGATGTGAAACTATTGGAGAGTGTCCAGAGAAGGGCTACCAAGATGGTGAAGGGCCTAGAAGGGAAGACATATGAGGAGCGGCTGAGGTCACTTGGTTTGTTCAGCCTGGAAAAGAGGAGGCTGAGGGGAGGCCTCATGGCGGCCTGCAGCTTCCTTACAACGGGGAGCAGACGGGCAGGTGCCGATCTCTTCTCTCTGGTGACCAGTGATAGGACCCGAGGGAATGGAGTCAAGCTACAACAGGGGAGGTTCAGGTTGGATATCAGGAAAAGGTTCTTCAATGAGAGGGTGGTCGGGCACTGGAACAGGCTCCCCAGGGGCTTGGTCACGGCACTGATCCTGTTGGAGTTTAAGAACCGTTTGGACTGTGCTCTCAGACACATGGTCTGAATTCTGATTTTTGGGCAGACCTGTGTGGAGCCAGGAGTTGGACTCGATGATCCTTGTGGGTCCCCTCCAACTAGGGATATTCTATGATTCTATGATTCTATGTACCATACCCTATCCCTGAATGCAATGTCTTGCAGGAAAAAGAAAACAGTTTGCAATGTTCTACCTTTCTGTATTTTGATAGTGATATTCTTGCCTTTGCAGAGTCTCTCTGCAGAGTATTAGAAAGGTAAATACATTGAATAATGAATTTGACAGTTTTCTAAATGTGATACTTTTCCACTTTAAGTGTTTGTGAAACTGTGCTTTTGATTTATTTAATATTCAATCATTCACTTTGATGTTCTGTTCATTTGTATACTGCTTCAGTAAGTAAACATGTAAAGCTCTTTGGAGCTTCATAATCTTCAGTCAAAATGCCCATAGGAGAGTGGTGACAAACCCAAAGAACATAGAGACTAATGTAAAATCTGAGACGTGTGGAAAAGTTGAGATTTCTGTCACATTTAAGAGGAGTTAGTGTAAGAAACTGGTGGGATTTTTTAATCTCCCACATCCAGTGAACTTCATTAATGTGAGATTTGCTCCTGAAAACATCCTTTCTTCTTTGCTGCCATTCTGTCTTCCTGGGGCTGTATGAGCGGTTGACAAGCTGTGGCCTTCACACTAGATGAGGATACAATATTCCAAATTGCTTTTCAGTGCTGTGTTATCTTTGGGATGTTTTCAGTTAAGACTGATAACATGAATGTTGAGTGGTCCAAAAACCAGTTTGAAGTCTCACAGTGGTCTGTGCTCAAAATTTTTAGCAAGTTCCTGATCGCTTAGTAAGCATAAAGTTACCCCAGATAGATCTGATCTATGCAAGATCGTGTTCTAGAAGAGGTCATAACAGGGCTGGTCCTTTTTTTTTCCCATGGACTTGGGAAACTGCAAACAGACTCAAAAAATCTTTACTGCAACAACTTATGTCCAGCTCAGTTTCCTGTACTGTGCTGTATCTTGAACTCTCTACATTGATCTTTGATTCATTAATATTTACATCATGAATTAATCTGAAGAAATGATTGGTATATCCCTTCTTATTGCTTAGTAAGCAGGAGATTATGATTTGTCCCCATCTCCTATTCACATACTCCTTTTTATGATGTTCAGAACAGTTCTGCAGCTTTGTGATCAGTTGCTTTTTTATCACATTGAAGTTTTATATAAAAGAGAGTTAGGGTTTGGACTTTATCCTAAACTTTATTGGGTAATACATAAAATAAGACATGTCAGTGTATGGTTCCCTCCGTGAGCAGAGTGTCTGTCAGCAGTGACTCAGTTTGTTGTAGATGATGTCACAAAAAGTCACAAAACCTGTAATGCTGGAGAAGAAAATTTGTTTAAAATTGACTGTGGTCCCTCTGCAATGTTGCGCACATGCAAGTGAACTTCCAACATGAACCCTGACTACAAACTGTCTTTTAAAAATAATAAAGGAATTATAATCTGTTAGTAAAACTTGAAATCTGTTGGCTACATATGTCAAGCTGATGGCTTTGTGTTCAAATTAGCATGCATTTCAGGTAGTAGCAGATGACTTTGTATTATGTCAGTATTGTGTGTTAAATAACTCTGAAAGAAACTTTCTGTGTGCATTAATATAGTGCCACACACAGAAACACCTTTGTTATTCAAATTTAACATGGACATAGACAGTTGGGATATTTGCGAGATCATTGATTTCATTGGTAACCACCAGAGGCCATGGTTTTGTTGTTCTTTTGGTTAGGTTTTGTTTTAATAATAACAATTTTTAGTAAATATACCTGAGAGACACAGTGATTAACTTGTGGAGTATATCATATTGCCTTCCCTGATGAGCAATGGATAAATGTTTTCAACAATTTTATATCTAAATTTGAGGAGTGATAGAAAATGTGGTTAACTCCTGTTATAACCAAGAATTATATCAAAAAAGACATCTGTTCTTTGAGGATGATGGAACTTTCTAGCCATTTAGTGAATTCTTTCTCATATCTGGACAGGAAACTGAGTGGACATTGCTAATCTCACTCAGATGGAATTATACCATCTTCACTTCACCCCATACAAGAACATCAGGAACATTTCCAGTCATGGAGACCACATTCATGTACACAGGAGCAAAACAGAAGTTAGATTCTGTCACAGGTTCCTTGCCAGCATGATAGCAGTTTCCAGATTTAGGTCTGATGAATATAAATGCACAAGAATGTATATTCTACACAATGTATTAAAAAGTGCTCAGGGCAAACTATTTTCATTTTGGTTTTATGTAAAATAAGATGTAAAAAGCAGCAATTAGTTTCTCCCTAGGGTATGTTCATCCCCCCTACCCCCCACGTTTCATCTTCATTCACTAGGCTCTCTTATTGGAGACAGTTTTGGATTTTTCTATTTTAGATTTTTCTTTTCGTGTATGTAGAAAACTCTCCAAGGGAGTAACACAAAGAAGATGGGTGAGACAGCTGATGTCTTGAAACAGGGCTGCTGACTATAATGCCAAAGGAAAATACATGGAGAAAAGTACAAATAATGAACAAAATCCAGTGCATGGTTCTCTAAAAGGGAACATTTTGGTCTTTATGTAAATAGGTTCCAATACTCAGACATGAATCCAAAACAAAATAATAATACCTCTTAAAAAGAGGATGCTGAAGGAACTTAACTGATTCAAAATAACAGACGACGTCCTTCACATAAATACTGTGCTTACATTCATGCCTAAGAGAGGAATTTGGAAAGACTCTGTCCTCTGGCAAAAAAAAAAAACAGTCACAATGAAATGAAGACTTATAAAGTGAGCACAAGAGATCTTTTCAAGTTTAGAAAGTGACTTTTACATTTCACCCTAGAAACTTGGCACTGTTTCATTTTTACATAGCATCATTTTTAATGTGTGTTAAATTAAAAATATAAGGTAATAGGTGCCCTGAAGTAAGCACAAAAATAGAATTTACTTGACTGCTGTTGATGCTGTACATTGCAGGAGAGCAGTTTGATTGTACTCTTAATGTGTTATTAAGAAATAACAACAGTCCTTGAGTAGAATGGCTAGGAGATTGTTATGATTTGATATAATTTATTTATTCTGACATAGAAACAGAACTTTTAAGCAAATTAATTGTTTGGGGAGATGCTTAGGGAGAAAAGATCTTTTCTATAGTTATACTATCTGCTAACAGTCTTATTCAAAGTACTTAGTGTGTTCACCTGGCTGGGGCTAGAAATATTCTCTTCTCAGTATGCAAAGGCAGGCAATCTTTAGTCTGTTCATCTTTTTAATCCTGGTCCCTGATCCATACAGGAGTGTTGTCCTCTAAATGTGAGAAGTATCTGTCCTCTCTCAGGAGTTCTCCTACCAACAATTGAGTCTTTTGACCTCAGAGTCTTTGCCTGTTTTGTTTCTCTGAAAGAGCTGGCACATTCTTAGGTTGTTTAGAGAACAACTACTGTGTATTTTGGGTAGTATGCCAAAGTTTTTTTGTTTTTTTGTTTTTTTTCTGTTGAATATTGCCTGCTGACACTCTTCATGAAAAAAACTGCAAAATTTAACCAAGTATTTATGACATCATAACTGTTATGGAATAATTTGGCTAAAATAAGAGAGACATGCAGTGATAAATGCCCGTGTTTAAAAAAATAACAATATTAATATCATAGTTAATGTATTTATCAGGCAGGTAAACATTGGAAAGGAACGTGACTTAAAGTCTTGCTTAGATCTTCTTTCTTTTTCATATCTTTTGGGAATGACTTCCATCCTGGCAAATGTAAAGAAATTCTTCTCCAATTATACGCAATGTGATGTATAAAGCATGAAGAAATGGAGCCCTTCCAGCAAGAACCTAGGAATGATTACAGGAAAACAGCAGAAAGGAGCTAAGGAGGGTTTGGTTTACATTAGTTAAGTGTAAGAAAAGAAAAACTCATGGATGCAAATTCTGCAAATGTTTCAAACTTAGTTCTGTCAATGTTTGTCATATTTGTCTATGATTTCCACCCACAAGACAGAGACAAAGCAGTTGCTGTAATTGTTATGAATCATTTACCTTTTCAGTTTCAAAAGCATTGATATTTGTAGTTTAGTTTAAAAAAGAAAGAAAGAAAAAAAGATACACTTGAAATGAAATGGTAAGCAGAATATGTTCATAGTCGTTACGATGAGACATTCCCGGCTCATAGCCTACATGACAGCTCTGGCAACGTTATAAATCTTTCTAACCTTCCTATACCAATTTAGCTATACTTGCAAGGATATTTGTTTAGGGCATCTTAAGCATAAAGAAAACAAAGATCCTAGGCTATAAAACAAATATGACAACTAGCATTCTTAACCTGTGTGGATTTGGTAAGGATTTGTGCTCTATATCAGAGTGATTCCTCCACGCCTCTGCTGTTTGAGAAACTCAGCTATGGCTTTTTTCAGTGCCAGCATTGTTGTATTCTCTTTCATGACTCTTACATTCTAGAAAGCTGCATGATTGAATAGTTGAACAGTTAAGATATGCAGAATATTTTCCTTGTCGGCACATATAGACTCTCAAAGTGTTTGGCAATTAGATTTTTGCTCAGGTGTAGTGACACAGAAGAATCTCAGCCTCATCATTTTTCATTTGGAGCAGCAGGGAAAGCTATGGAAACCCTTGGCAGCCAGGAAAATACAGTTCTCATTGTATTTAACAGCAGAGGTACTGGTTAGCCTGTAAGGACACTTGAGTTCCCCCTGTGCTCACCCTTAATGGGTTAATGCTGGGCTTTACGGAATTAGGAGGTTTGGGGGAGGTAAGAGGCAAAGAAGTCTTAAAATAAATACAGCATGAATAAAGTGAAACTAAGAACTTGAGGGGAAGACAGAAAAATACCCCTCCAGACCGTAGCAGGACTAAATGCACTAAATGTACATAAATAAATGCACCAGTAGGCAAATAAGTAAATAAAGTTTTATAATGCAAATATGTAACCAAAAATGAAGAAGTGTTTTCTGATTCATTATATAAATAACTTTGCAAAATAAAAAAGTCTCATTAACATCTAAATTGGTAATGAAACTGGGTTAATGCTGTCCCACTGTCATGTCACAGTATCATCCCCTTTCAAGTTTTTGTTTATTGTTTGCTATTCAGGATTCATTTACTTTGGATTTTGAAATGAAATTAAAGAGTAAGAGAAAGAAATTAGGTGTTATTTGTGGTCAGAATGGTAACAGTGAAGTTTGAAACAGCCTTTGCCCCGTGACACAGGCACAAGAAAGAGAGCCAAAAAATGGATCAAAGGGTCTGTAACTCATGTACCAAAGGAAGTAGTGTATATGTTGATGCTTGTCCTTAGCCCACAGAAACTCTTCTGTATATGTACCTCATAATTAGGGATTCGTGTGCCTCCGGGGAGGGTGCACAGCCAGGGAGCAGCCTTTATGCACAGCATGCTACCCTAGCAACCTGATGGATTTCTAGCAGAAATGTGTGTGGGAGTTAATGCTGATCTTTGCAAAGTTAACCCATTTTTGGAGAGAGAAGTCTGTACAGCTGTCATAGACTAGGCAGTGTAGTATATGGCTTCTGAAATCCATAGGAGAAGAACTTAGGCGGTATGTGTTCATGTGTGGTGTGTTTACCTGGCTTTTTCTTCCCTCGTCCACCAAACCCCTGTATGGCGAGTGATGTGACATCAGCTGCATGAGTTGATAGTCACTGACTGTGCAATTGACCTGTCCTAGGTTTGCCATTTATTTCTGACCTAAGTGTGATATGAGCTTTGAGGGTGTATTTTTCACAGTTACACCAGATTACCCGTTTGAAAAGTGGATTTACTATTTACCTTTCTAGTGCTTCAGAAGAACTCTGAGGAACTCTTAAATGATAGTTTCTGTTAAAACATCACATTATAAACCTCAGCTACCCAGGACCAGATCTGCAAGGAACAGAGCTGTCCATGCTGCAGTGGTGGGATGGCCAGCAGGCAGAAATAGCCCTCCAAAGCTCAGTGCTGCCAGTCCCGGACAAAGCCCTCAGACTAATTTGACTATGAGAAGAGGTAACTGAGCACAGAAGTGAGAAAGGAGTGGATGAGGCAAGGAGAGGAATTCTTAGGTCTTGCTAAAAAATGACTCCAGCGGCAGTAGCTGGTTGGAACCGGAATGGTTAGGCCTTGTGCACTTGCACTTCCCTCCAGAGCTAGAAAAGCATCACTGTTACCAAGTGAATAGTATGTGCATGTCTTGTGGCTCTGTTAATCTCATTCAGTATTTTTAAGTCATAGGGTAGAATTACCCCTCATGTGGGTGCACAGAGGGTGGGAAATTGTTTAATGGTCAAGTGTGAAAGAACAGGACTGTGGAGACAGTTTTCTGTGTGTCTCTCACAGGCTGTAGTGATTATCTGCTGCTTGCATAATTTAATTTTGAACCACCAGAGGAAAAATTCAGGCATGCAGTTTCTGCTGTTTTCTTTCCCCAAAGGAAAGCATTGCTGCATCACACTCTACCAATTGTCTAATATCTACTCAGCAGAAAAAAAAAAAAAAAAAAAACTGTTTGTTTGTTTTTTTGTTTTTGTACTGTTTGTACACAGTCTCAGTAACATAAATCCGTAAAAGTCGTGATTTTAGCAATCAATTTTATTGGTAACAAAAAGACTTTCACCAAGATGAAAGTGCAAAGTGCAAAGCTTTGAGAGTCATATTCAGGAAGGAGTTTAGTTAAAGTTGTAGGTTTACTGAACTTCAGTAGGTTTATCAGGAACAACACTTGAGAGCATCTCACTGAAAGTTTCGTCTTTCCTGTACTAGCAAGTAAAACCTCAAAATTCTACCAGTGCATTCCAGTTAGGACCCCTGAATTATTTCCTTAGATTTACTAATTTAATCTAAGAGAAACTTGTTAAAAAAGCTGTTTGGCCTATATCCTCTGTTATTTTCACTGAGAAGATTTGCAGTTGTTTGTATAGGAATTAAGTTTGTTCAGAGTTGGAACACCTTTCTCTCTAGTTTCATTCATTTGTCTTTTCTTTCTACCTAGTTCTTTCTATCCAGTTAAAGTAATGGGGGAGAACAGTAATACCTAAATGGGATGAAGGGAAGTAGACTACCCCTTGGGAAGTTTTCTGCATGTCTTTCTGGCATTCCTGGATGCCCAACCCTTCTCCCCATACAAGAACTGCACAAGTCTCCAGATAGCTCATGTGTAAAGCCAAAAACAAGATAAGAAGGAAGATGAAGAGTCATTGTGATGTACTGGTCTGGTGCAATGCATCTCCTTTTTGGATAGAGATGTTTAAGGTATATCGTCTCTGTTGCTTCACTGGGGAAGGGCTAGTTCTAAACCACTTTTAAGCAGAGAATACTGTAAACAGCACAGTACATATTAACTATCTGAAAATGATGGTTAAATACATGTTAACCATCATTTTCTTTTACCTAGTTGGGGATGTGAGATCGGTTTGAACTATTACAATTACCTTTACAGATGAATACATCTTTCTCTGTTGTCTGGTTCCTTATCAGTCTTTCTACCTCCTTTGAAATTTTAGGTTGTTACCCTTCAGTACTACCATGTATTGGATCACCTTCCACATAAAGTCAATAGGTGCACTGAAATCCCTACTAGAACTGAAGGACCATTAATCCAGAATACCAAGAAGAAAGGCTTAGCAAGGTTTTCTAAGGATGCCTGTATTGATTTACTGGATCCACTGTAGAATAGTATTGGTAGAATTCATAAATAAGACTACCAATGGGGTTATACACCTGTTCTTTTCTTTTCTTTTCTTTTCTTTTCTTTTCTTTTCTTTTCTTTTCTTTTCTTTT
Organism: Anseranas semipalmata; assembly: GCA_013399115.1. Lineage (NCBI taxonomy): Eukaryota > Metazoa > Chordata > Aves > Anseriformes > Anseranatidae > Anseranas > Anseranas semipalmata. The sequence goes on from VXAA01002094.1 coordinate 43,215, forward strand.
CTTTTCTTTTCTTTTCTTTTCTTTTCTTTTCTTTTCTTTTCTTTTCTTCTCTTCTCTTCTCTTCTCTTCTCTTCTCTTCTCTTCTCTTCTCTTCTCTTCTCTTCTCTTTGGAAAAGTATGGAACTAGAATATTCAATTTTTATTTTGCACTTTAGATATTTAAAATTAACATTCAAAGTGAAATTTTTGCCTTGTAAGTATGAAGCTTTTATGAATACAGTCTAAATGAAATTTGTACTAGTGAAAGGAGGCCTTTCATGTAGTATTCATCAGTAACTAATTGCTGTTCTTGTTCAAAACATTTAACTAATAAGAACATAATCATTGGTATTTAGACTAGTTCTGGCCCCTTGAAACAACACATTAAACTAAGAAAGTATTTATCTCACACCTCAGTGAGTTCATCAGGCAATTGAATGTGAAAGATACAAATAATCTTTTTCCTCTTTATCATGAGATATATAACTGTGGAAGTTAATTTTCTTGTTTTCAAAATTAAGACAGATATTTCAGTGATAAAAAGTGCATTCTGTACGTTTCTGAACTGGATGCCTGCATATTTATTTATTTTAGGCTTTAAGATTTCTACTTTCACAGTAATGAATATATGTGATTTTTTTCCCTCTTTTTGTCATTAAATCTCTCACAGATCAATAATCGATGGAATTTAATATCTACATCCTTTTCTAGTAACCTGCTTTAGTTTTTTGCACTGGCTCAGTCTCTTTCCAATAAACGTAACACAGAAAATTTGTTCCTGTTTAGTGAGAGGGTTTAACAGTCCTGCATCCTTTCTCAACATTTGTGCTTGTGTGATATTGGGATATTAGTGTTCACACTGACCCTGAACTTAATTTTTCTTCTCACATTTCTTCTGTCTCTATAGCCAGTTTTCTCCAGAGTTGTTGCTGCATTTCTGATATATGTCCTTAGGATTGAGTCCTCTATTCCTCTTTCATGGACTGTACTGTCTTAAGAAACTGATTTGAGTCCAGCCTTTCTTGGATGTTGCTCCCTGCTTTTCACAAACGCTAGTAATTACCCCTAAGGTTCAGTAATTACCACTAGTGTCAGCCTGATGCTCGTACTTTTCCACTGACTCCCATTCAAATTCCAAACATTTTAAAAGCTTTTCAAACATTCATCTATCTTCATTTGCTTTGCTTCTCATCCAGTTCCTCTAACACCTGCCCCATCCTTCCTACAGCATCACGCCTGCTGGTGTGAAGATATGTTCTTCTGCATACTTGTGTGAAAAAGCCTACTTGCATTTTTCTTTCTGATCAAGCCTTAATTGCCTTTCCAAAATTAATTCTAAAACTCATATTTTTTTCTAATTTCTAAAAAACTTTTCAATTGTCTTTATTTAAATACGTCTGCTTTCTGTAATGCTGTTATAGAAGTATGTTACACTGCATACTGCTGTCTGCTTTGCTATTGCAATACATACATTTTTAATGATAAAGAAAATATATGCGGTACAAATTGGATTGCTATTGTTTTCACTCCATTTCTGTATTCTGGGATTGCTGGTCTTATTAAAGTGTATATCAAGTACTTACAACGGTATCTTTGGTTCTGTTCTGCATGGAAATAGAGGAAGTTTGCATGATACAGCAAGTACTATCTTTTGGCAGGAGTGCCTCCACTGTGACAGCACTGCTATGTGCTTTTACCTTCGCTCATGTCTTTTCAAACTTACCTTCCAAAAGTCAATATTGCAACAGGAGAAGAGATAAAGGCATAGAGTTTGAGAGCACTTTAGGGCACTAAATAAATCACTGGAGCACTTCAGCCAAGGGTGCTGATACAGCCTAACAAGAATATGGGATTACCAAATTACACTGTATGTGCTCACAGCACTTTTATGAAAGCGAGTCAATGGGGAAGAGTTGGAGAGGACTATTTCAAATAGAGTTAAAGTGGCTGAGCTGAAGCACAAATTGAATGCGTTTCCCAGGGTATGGGGAAGATCTTCACTTGGCTTTATTCCTGACATTTCTAAAGGGCCAAAAGCAAGAATAAGATCATATGTATGGATTTAGAATAAAGTCTTACTTTATCTACAACAGGATTGTGTGGAAAGAAGATGAATCCAATTTGTAATTTCAGTTGTGTTCACCTAGTAGTATTTTAGCTATGCATATATGACCATCGTGAAAGAATCACAAATACCTTTAGGTAGTTTCTTGTCAGGCATTTGCAGCAAACTTTTCAGGTTCCTTGTAGGGCTTGTTTTCAGTAAAGTTGGGCTGGAGTGTTTCATCACTGTCTTACAGAGATTTCTCAGAGCTCTGACATCCTCCTCCTTGCGCATACTTCCTGATGAACTGATGTACATCTCGTTTTATGTAGAATGGAGAGCAGGGTATCCCTGTCTAAGACACTTGAAGTTTTTCATGCAGTCTGCATTACAAAACAACAGGCTGTGCATTGCAGAGATTGCCCTGTTGTGCATCTTTAAATTGGTGACGTTATTCCCTGTTGTAAGGAAGGTTGACAGTTGTTGCCTCAGCTCAAGATCTGTTTTGCTACTGAATAATGACACTATGTGGTACTTTGGATGTGTGGCTCCCTTAGAACTGAGGTAATCCTTTCTGTGAGAGGTTACATAAATACAGTTGGCGTACGCTCCCTTTCCAGAAGCTTAAGAATCCATACTGTTATTTTGAAAGTTCATAAAGTTTGTAATTAATTCTGACATTCTGAACAATTTTTCCAGTTGCATTCCAAAGCCTGTTACTGTCTGAGCAATCGTTAAGCATGTAGATCTTACTGTCAGGTGTATTTTGTGTCCTCTACACCATCAATATCAAAGTCAGCGCTTTTCAATGTGTTGCAGGATTTTCAGAATATGAAGAAACTGAATGAAGCAGTATTTATTTCATAAGACAAACTGCTCTTATGATGTTCTTAAGTATTAATATAAATAAATGCATAAATAAAAATATTGTATTTCATACTATTTAATGCAGCATTATTATACTATTTAATAATAATAAGGTTTTAATGAAGTTTTATGTAATGCTTTAAAGTACTATAAGGCTTTTATATATTTTAATTTTTTAAGTATTACATGGCTAAGTATATGCATCCCATTGCTTGTTAATACTTCTGGTAGCATCAAGATAAAAGGCAGAATTTTTTTTAAGAGTCCATAAAGAGGGAGCATACAGGCAGCTGTCTTTAGGTAATGCAATCTTTGCTGATTTTAAGCAGCTATTTAGGTCTATGCAGAGAGGAACAGGCTGGTGAGATGAATTGTGTCCAGGAAAACAGAATTGCAATTTATGTGTCTTCTACTATGTCATTATTTCTACTACAGTCTACTCATGGATCTGAGACAATCATTGCCCTTCCCATTAGTAAGTGATGGCAATCAAAATTCACAGATTTTCTCATCTCTTTGGAAGTTGAAAGAACAAGTTACGTGATTGGGAGTTGGGATAATCCAAGCAAAAAGCTTAATTAATTACATTTTAAAAAAAGGAAAATAAGCTTTTTTTTTT